>CAIGRF010000634.1:20494-36048 GCA_903798235.1 Fraxinus ornus | reverse complement strand
ATTATAAAATTCTGAATTTATATTTAATTGGAAAATTTTTGGTCTAAAAAAAAAATACAAACGGGGCATGGCTCCGCCCCGCCCAGCCTTGTCTAAGGCAAGGCAGGGCGGGGCGTGGCGCCCTCGCTCCGCCCCGAACCCGCCCCATTGCCATCACTAAACACAAGAAGGGGCGCCCCGTCCCCGTCCCGTTGCCATCACTAAACACAAGAGGGCATACAACTTGGGCCTACCTACTATCCATAAAGCAAATTGCACTTAACCAAAAAGCCCTCTTGGGGCTCAAACCACATCACGCAGTTTGCACGTGCAAGTGAAATTATTACTAATCTCCCTTTCCACCATCAATCAATTATTTAAGTCAATTATTAAACAAATAGTTGTACTTTCTAAAAAATAAAATGTTAAAATTAATCTCCCTTCAATTTTTCCACGATCAATTGTAATTCATCTTCTTTCGCGTAAAATCTGTATGCATAGCATTCTACTTATTCAACTGATATACTTTTGGTACTCGTATGATGTAATACACAAGATTGGAAAACATTAAATATAAAATAAATATAAAATCTTGTTCATAGTACTTATTATAGATATTTTACATACATACATATACATATAAAAGTGTAGAAGTTGACGAATGACATTTGAGTTTATATTGTTCAATCTTACATAAGATACTATGCGCTTGTTTGATATGTTCGATTAAATAGAAAAATATATAAACATGTCGCGTATCTTTCTTTCTTTATTATATTTACTTATATCTCGTCCAACTTATAATTGTACAAAACAATTATTATAAATAAAAGCAATTTTAAGCAGGGTTGAGTTCAATGTATTGTAAACCAACTTTATGAAGTACTAATGTAAGTGATTAAAGAGTGAGGACACAAAGTTTTGGAATCATGGGTCTAATGATGCTATGTCGTTTAGTCATTTTGCATGGGAAATATGAGAATTTCCGAAAGTAGCCTTGTGATGAGATTCTTATTTAAAGCCCACATTGCATAAGTCTAGTCCCTCACATTATTTTCTACAATGGAAGAACATCTCAAAGAACTGCAGCTACTATCCAGTACTAATCCACACTCTGCACCTTCTTCATCACAGGCTTCATCCTGGCAGTTGGATTCGTCGACTAAATTCCGATCACGGGATCACTTCGATGGTCCATCACTAGACCTTCAATTGTCAATAAGTGTCACCCCACTCAAGCCACCATCCGATTGTGTTGTAATGAGAAGAGTTAAAGATTATAATGAAGTGAAGAAGTTTGATTCTAGAAATGTTGAGGCCTTGAAATGGCACGCGGCGGAGCAAATTCGACTGGCGGCAATGGAAAAGGCTTATGCGGAGCGTGTGAGGGAGCTTTCGAGGAGAGAAATGGAGATGGCCGAGTCTGAATTTGCTCGTGCTCGGGCCCTATGGGAACGAGCACGAGAAGAGGTTGAGAAGGCTGAGAAAATGAAGGAAAAGGCCGTTGGAAAGGTGGACTCAAGATGCTTGGAAATCACTTGCCAATCTTGTAGACAAAAGTTTCTACCCTAAAAAGTGCCAACTCCACTTTTTGAGCCTATATAGGGAGTTGAAGTTTGTTTAACTTCACATGATGAGTTTGGAGTATTTGATTCCCCTTTGACAGAATGAACAATAATCTTAGATTTGGCATTGCAAATCCGTAAAATGAGAAAAATCGATTGATCAAATGATCTTGTTTTCTCTATAGGGCTCTCTTATCTCTTCCTTCTTCGAGCTCAGGTTATGGAAGTAAAAATTGAGGCTTCAAGTCCCATATGCCGGATTGATAGAAGTCGCCCCTATGTTATCAGTCTAGTTCTCGACTTCCCTCTAGACCTAGATGCTGTCGATGATCCACCTACGGATGAATTACTGGGCTTATATCTTATGCTTCTCAAATGATCTGTCTTCGAAATAAACTGGGTTTTTTTCCCCTCTACTTCTATGTAAGTTTGGATTGTTCCTTCATATCAAATATTAGAACAGCATTTCATATATGCGCTTTAAGATTTCCTATATTTCTCCTAAAGCACGACATAAAAATGGACAAAGGTATTAGATTTCAATACATGTGAGCACAAGAAGAAGATCATATATAGTACCTATACTGATCTCTTAACTATGAAACCTATTTCTTTTGGTTCAAGAATTATTTACATTTTAACTGTTTCCATGTATGAATATGAGACATGTCACACTTTAAGAATCCGTACCAGAAATGAAAAATCCGTTTATGTATTGAAGCCTATATTATCGTTCATTGTAGTCCTTTGGATGAATCACCACGACTACGCGTTTGAAAAGCTGTTAGCAGCAACTGATTTAAGTAACTTATTACCTGATAACAGTTGAATCAACTAAAGAATTTACTTCTTAGTCTAATTCCATGTGTGGGAGGGTGATGGGATTATCTAATCATCCGTGCAGGATGGTGACCCATTGTCTTGGCCATTGTAGCATCTATGTCCTCCAAGGTATACCCAATGACCCGAGAAGGACGTAATTGACCCGCCCTTCAATTTCCGGTTCTAAAAGAAGGCAGGAAGCTCTCAAGGCTGCCTCCCAGCACGAGCAACTAAGAGAGCTATTCCATTTAGATGGTGACAAAATGGCTAGACCAACCCAAGAATCCACCACAAGCCCACTCTCGTTTCAAACATGCTCTTGGATTATCCACCTACTCTACGAGAATGCTCCGGCATCGACTCGAACACGAAATTTTCAACTTTGATACCAATTGATGTAGGGGATAGCCACCACTTGGCCCAAAAGTTAAAACTCGTGACCATAATGCAATCCACTCTACATTCAAAATCAAGCTATGAATTCACCCCAAGCCCACTCCCTTTGAACCCACACGCGTTTCAAGCATGCTCCTTCATTAGTGTATAAGCACATAAAACATACATGAAATAAGAAATCTGGTGTTTTACAAAGATAAGAAATAGTAATTCCGAATTCAAGTTGATTCTATTTGCCTCCGTATGACGTCAGGCGATGTCAAATTAAGAACCTTATAGATGTTAACAAGGGCAAATGAATCAGAACAAAAGGTAAACAAAATTCATTAAGAAAAAGACAACATAGCTGTATACAATTGTATTCAACTTGTTAACTTTACTTCAGCATAAACCAAACACCCACTATCAATGTCTGAAATCCTACATAAAAGAAACATATTTGGATAAGATGGCTCTTACTAAAAGCACCAGTCCCATCAGTGATCAGCAGCAGCACCCCATTTGAGATGTTACAACAATTTGATTTTCTTGATTTGCCTGCAGACTACAAATAGATTAGTTTTTAATCAAATTACTCTGAAAGTGGAGATTAAGTTCTTATTAATTAACACTGAGAAATTTGAAGTGAGACATGTTTTCATTAGGGCCACATGATAATTTAACAAAAATTTACACAATTTTTATAGTTAGGGACTGGATGTGCTTACTATATTAAAATATTGAGGAACAACTTTCTCCTTTTAAAGGTTGTCCCAAAAAGAAATAAATCAAAATAGAAATTAAGAGGGGAAGATAAAAACTGTCTTGGTCAAGTGAGCACAGAAAACCATAGTTTTACTATATTTTAAGTCCCATTGTAAAGCACCTGCTTTTGGAAATGGCAACAAGGTATGGGAACAAAAGGTCCAAACTAAAAAATTATAAGAAAATATTCACCAAAACAGCTAATCAAATTCACAAGTTTCTTGCTTGGGTGCTTTACCTAATGCAGAATCTGGTAAACACTTCCCTCCAGTCTTGCTTTTGGGACAGCAGTACTTCTACAAAGCTGATATGTTTCTATTGTTTAGCACCTCGTCTAACGGCTCAAGTTGTTGAAGCACGTTCCTTCACGTGCTGTGACAAGTGTAACTTTTATAAATGAGTGTTGTGAGACTCAAATCGAGGACATTTGCTTGTTCTAATACGCATTGAATCACATTATCTATTAGACGCTTCAACATTTGATAATTCAAGCAATTTTAAGAAATAAAAAAAAAAATGAGAGGGAAGCCAGTGTTTAGATCAATGCTATCTATTTTTGTCTTGTATGTTGTGGAGCCTAATCATATGCCTATTTTTGGGTTCAAGGGTATATATTGACATTTATCCTTAAATATTGTTTCCCTAATATTCTTAGCATCTAAAGGATTTATTAGGAGACTTCTTTTTCTGTGTGTGCGTGTCATGGTGAAAATCGACAAGTGGACGTAGCTCTAACCCTAACCCTAAAACCACTATAAATATCTTTTTGTGTTCAAAATTGTAACTCGACACACAATGGTTGATTGCAGCATGACATGATCGTTGATAATCAAATATGACAGCTTATATATTCTACTTTATGTCACTTATCTTCGATTCTGATACATTTAGCAATTGCCAATTTGCAATAGTAATCAAAATTTCAAAAAGAGGTGAACCAATTGATAAAGATGTAGGACCATGTTGTTTGATCATCAGCACAGTTATTATGACAAATCCTAAGACATTTGTCCTTTCAAATTGTCAGTATGCAGCACATTGCAACAAGGACGATGTATTTCTACACAATTCAATCAATCTATATGCACATATAATTTAACCCCGAAGATAAAATGTTGGTAGTGAAATAGCGACAGGAAATGATAGTTGCCTCTTCGTAGTAGTCCTAGCCCTAAAGGGATCCATGAAAATCGTCATGATCCACTCAATCATCATCTAGACGATTTTCAGGAGTGTGCTAGTTTGGATAGGATTAGCTGTCTTCGCATCCATTGAAGAAACATATGAGCAGATTAACTTATGTATCTAGTGGGCATTCACATGTACTCGTTCATGTCAGCAAAGTAAAGTGATCTCACATATTTTTGATTTAATATTGTACAATCTACCATATCAGCTTAACAAAATGAGAGCCAAACACAATTTCAAAGATTGTTAAAAAATCCATCTCTAACTGGTCTGAAGAAAAAGCCAATTTACTTTTGGAGGTGGGAAAGTTTTCATATTTTTGTGGGTCACAAATTCTGACAAATAGGAAATGTGGAAAACACCGTAGCATTGCAGTGGACAACAGTTTGGGACGGGTTGCTTTACTTATTGGCAACAAAAAAGTAAAAATGATAAAAGGTTTTGATGATTGATTCAATAATTTCAATTATAAGTTGATATAAAATAAAGTGCTGAAAGAAGTTTAATCAACATTGTCCACTGAGGCATTTTCACGTGTCGCTTGCTGGTTCAGTTGTACAGCAAGCATTTGCAATGTCGTTCACGATTCTATTTCGCTGTCAGTTAAAGTGTATTTAGCCTTAAAATCTCAGTGTATAGTACGAGACAAAATCACATTATCAAAACTGATGCATAGCAGAATACAAAGCAAGCAATTCTTTGTACTTTAACGATACCTTTAATAGCCCGAAAATTCTTTAAATTCCTAAAATCAGTTTCTAACACAAGCAAAAATGGGATCTCAGACAGCTTAAAGTAAAGATAATAGCAAAACTCTGCTTCAAATAACGTTACAGGTGTATGCAAGGAGCAACACATAAGTAGAGTTGGGATTTTTATTTTTTAAATTTTAAATCAAACTCATTTTGTTAAAGAAAAAGTATAGTCAGGAATCAAACTGCTCGGAACTAGAAGTGAACTTAGCTCAATAAACCTGCAATTCACTTGCCTCAAACAAACCCGTGCGATGAGCAAAGTAAATTTCTAACACCAGCAAAACTTGGTATCTCACAGAGCATAGATAATTACAGTATAATGAACATGATTTTAACTTTTTTCCTTTACGTGGTACAGTATAAGAACGTTGGAAAGTAAATAAAAAGGGAACACGACTAGTAAAAGGAAAAAGAAGTACAGTTTACACAATTCCAGCAGGAAGTGTACAAAAACTAAATATTGAATCTTGTGGAACTGATGACATATTTTTTGCTCTCTACCATTCCCAAGTACAAAAGCTACAGGCATATGAGAAGAAAAGCAACCCAGAAACATTAGTAACAAGTAGATGCAAGGATAAAACATCAAAAATATTCTGGAGAAATTCATACATCAAAAAATACTGATTTCAATAGATTACTGTAATTTATTGCAGGTTACAAGCTTAAAATATCAATTGTAGGAGATATTCAGAATTTACAAAAGAAATTGAGGGCGAAAAGAAAAGGACTATCTGGACACACGAGACAAAGTCCTAAGGTAACAACCTGGCAAATAGACATCTTCATTTGGAAAAAAAAGTTGGACAGTAAGGACGCCCACAAAGGTAGTATTATTGGCTTCACCAATAATCACCACAAGAACAATTCCCATCTCTAAAATGGTGAAATCTACTAGCATCCCTCACGACAATTTCTCTTTTAGTAACCATGGCTATTAATTTAATTGCATTGTGACAGTCGTTGCAAATCCTATGACTTTGCACAAGTTGCAACGGGGTTGAATCAGAAGTGCTGATTAGCCCAAATGAAACTGCCAACTTTTCACTATGATAAATTAGCATGCGCTCATCTCGTTCATCCACATCAGGAAGCAAGGTTCTTCCTTCGGGAACATATCCATTTCTAGAGACCTCCAGCATTAAGTTATCTAAATTATCATAGATATCCTTGGTTAGATGATGGGATTTATCTCCAGTCAAGAAAGCATGTGGCTGCTTCTTAATTTCTATCCATGTACACGCAGGCAACATTCTCAAACCTTTTCTCTTCAAGGTTTTCACGACTTCAGCCGCTTCTTCCAATTTCCCAGCATTCGTATAAATATTCAAAAGTACAACGTAATTAGATAGCTTTTCTGGTCCCATCCCATAAAGTTTCTCTGCAGCAAATTTCCCAAGCACAAAATTCTTGTGGATCCTACAAGCTGTTAGTAAGGCAGCCCACATGTTTATAGTAGGCCTGAATGGAGCATCTCTTATCAATGCAAAAGCTTCATCCAGAAGCCCTTCTCGGCCTAATAATTCAATCAAACAAGCATAGTGCATTGCTCTAGGTTTCACCTTGTAATCCCTACTCATTGATTCAAATATTTCCCACCCACAATCAGATAGCCCTGAATAACTACAAGAAGATAAAACTGCTAAAAAGGTAACATGATTGGGAACCATTCCTTCAGAAATCATCCGCTCGAATAACTCAACTGCCTCGATTCCACGACCATGATTTCCATATCCAGATATTAAGGCATTCCAAGACACGACATTCTTTTTTGGCATTTTCTCAAAAACATGCCTAGCATCTTCTATTCTTCCCCATTTGCAATAGAAGTCTACGAGTGCTGTGTTAGCAACTATATCTAACCCAAAACCATGGCGAACTAGCCCAGCATGAGCTTGTTTCGCATGCTCTAACGAGGCTAATCTTGTACAAACTCGTATAATAATTGAAAATGTAAAATGGTCCATTTTGACGCCAGAATCTTGCATTTCATAGTACATCCTTAATGCTTCCTCACTATAACCGTGAAGTGCATAACCCGCAATAATACTATTCCATCCTACAGTGGTTTTTGTTGGCAACTCATCAAACACAAACCTTGCATCCTCTACGCTACCACACTTGCTATACATGTCAATCAAGGCACAAGACACATATGTATCATCATATAGGCCCATCTTCATAGTGCAAGCATGCAATTGTTGTCCAGGAGAAATGAGTTCCAACCCAGCTGAAGATCGAATCATCGTCGCGAGTGTCCGAGATCCAACATCCACAAACTCTTCCCACATCATCAAGAACAACCTAAATGCCTCTACATAATCTCCAACATCCACTAGCCCCCCAATTATGATGTTCCAAGAAACCAAGTTTCTTTCAGGCATAGCGTCAAACAAACTATGTGCGTCAATCATCATTCCGCATTTCACATGCATCAACAGCACCCTGTTTCTTATATACAAATCCGGCTCAAACCCAGAATTTAGCATATAATTAAACACCCTTTTGACACCTCTAATTGACTTCAAACCAATGCAAGCACTCACCAAAGCATCATAAGTACTACAGTTAACATCATTATCATCCTCGCATTCCAAAATCTCAAACAATTCAAGAGCCTCGCGGTACCTTCTGCACAAAACCAACTTCTCTATTTGACCACAAATTCGAGAGTTAAACTTCGAACCATCCAAAAGGGTTTCTGTTTCTTCCTTCAGGTTCTTATCTTCTGTTTTTAAGGGTTTAGGCGTGGGTCGGGGCCTTAAGCCTTGTTGATCTAGAAAAGAACACCGAAATTGGAAAAATGGGACTCTGCATTTTTTCCTTTTAAACAAAGAACACCCGGAAAAAGAGAATCTTTGTTTCAAAATAGTAGGTTTGGCTAATGAACAGGCAAATCTGCAACTGCTTTGAATTTGATCCAGAGGCAAAGAGATTTCCATATGCAAATATAAAATAGTTTCTGAATAATAAAATTCAGCAAAACAAGAAAAAAAATGAAGAAAACTACCTGTGAAGAGATTTGGATGTGAAGAAACTGATGAAAGAATATGAGAGGGAGATTGTCAGCTTTGAAAGATCCGCCAGTTTTGGGGTTTTCTCATTTTTCTTGCAACGTCCATTTGTGCCCTCAAGTTGTTTGTTAGTTCAGCTACTCGCATTGGAAAAAGAATATCAAATTGATTGATTTACTACGTGTAGGGTTGTGATGGATTCTCGTTCTATAGTTGATTGATACTAACCATTGACCCGTTACATCCAATGTTACAATTCGAGCACAAGGAAAATTTATAACAAACTAAACTTTGAAATATTGATGGCAAAAAAATCCGTCCCGCCCTGATGGGTGGGGTGGGGTGGGATGGGGTGGGAGTGCCCCGTCCCGAAACATCCCAAGGCCCAAACCCGTCCCGTCCCGTTTAAGGTGGGGCGGGGCACGAGGCGGGGTGAGGGAGTGGCCTGGCGTGGCGTGGCATTAACCCGCCCCGTGGTCATCTCTACTTTGAGATCCTACCAAGGCTCGACTATAAAAAATTATAAATTTAGGAGTAAAGTTTCAACGATAAAGATTCGAATGAACTAAAATGGGATCTAAAATTGTATATCGTACATTCTTCATTGATTCTAGGTCTTGTTTTAGAAGCGAACATTTCTATTTATGTTTTTTTTTCTTTTTTTGTGCTTTTTTCCAAAGTCGTGATTATATTTGAGGCGATGTTCTCGACTCGTTTTTGTTACACATATTTGTAGTTAATTCACTTATTACTATATTTGACTTTTATCCAAGTAACAATTGAAGATTTCTTTTTCACTTTATTATTGGATAGTTTAATTCCGTTCAATTAAAATACATTAACAATTGAGTAATTTACTTCGCAATAAATATATTGAATAAGATTGAAAATTGTGATCTACGACAATAACATAGAGAATGTGACTAACAATTATCCGTGCGTGAAGTCTAGTTCAATATGCAACTCAGTTCAAATGGAGGAGTGATGCACTCATAATTATAGGTTTGACTGGTAATTGTGGGATTGTGATGTTTTGGGATGATTTTTTATTTTTATTTTTTATAATTCTACTTGGTATTTTTGAAATTGTAAATGGTGAAATTGAGATTTGAGAGAATTAGGAGGGTGTTCTCGATTGAGATTTTAAGACATTTTAATAAAATTCAATGAAATCTTTTAAAATTCAGATATCCTCAATGACCAGTGAATTTATAAATATTTGATTAATAAAGAAATTTTAAAAGATTTGAATGAATTTCAAATTTAAAAATATATATAATCAAATCTTTTAAAATTTCACCATATTCGATGAGATTTTTAAGAAATTCATTAGGATTTATAATCTTTTATTAAAATTATCAAAATCTTGGTTGAGACAAACTGTTAATTTCCACCCACAAAAATAATGTTAAACAAGAATATCTTCTCACACAAGCCCCAGAAGGCCCGTAAAATATGTTTACTAGCCCACATAAAGAAAAAAGCCTAGTCCAAATCCAATATAGCACTAGCACTTAGGGTTTTAATCACATCTCCAGGTTCAATTCAGGAAACCTTGTTCTCCGTTTTGGGTCTTGATTTCTGCACCGCCGCCGCCGTCTTCGCCATGGTATTGTAAAGAACTCACCTTTGTGATTTATACGCGTGCTTGTATGTATCGATGTATGTATATGTGGATGTCTGTGTGTATCCAAAGATGCCTAAAGCAGCACTGTAACGATTCCTTTGCTGACATTATAGGTGAAGTATTCCAGGGAGCCCGACAACCAGACCAAGTGTAAGTCTTCATATGATACATTAAAGGATATACACAATTACAGTGCATCAAACTTGTTCTGATTCTAAGTGTAAGGTACAAGCAGCGGAGGTGATTGTGCTAAATCCGGCGAGTAGTGCAATATGCTTAAATTGCTGTATCTTACCCTTGCAGGCCAAAGTTTTCCTGGGCATTATTGATCTTATCTTTGTGGGCTTGCTTTTGTATGCATTGAAATGATTGTTTAAAAATGTGAACTGAGTATATTGTATGTGTTTCAGCATGCAAAGCCAGGGGATTTTCACTTCAAGGTGGGTGTTTTTCTAGTTTATTGTTGGATTCTTTGTACTTTATTATCAATTACTATGAATTACACTTTTTATGTGATGGTGTTTTATAAGATTTAAGGAAGTTTGTTACATTGATGATGTTACTGAGAAAGGCTCTTAGATAATCCAACATCTGAACTGCATTTTATATGATGCTCCTAATTAAAACAGTTTTGTTTCAGTTTTAAGAAAACAATGCTGTATTGCTTAGTTTAGATATTTTACTGGGGGTAGCTGTTTTAAGTACGTATGAAATATAATCTAAAAAAGCTGTTACTATGATTTATTTAGTTAACATGTCTTATTCGTCTCAGTTGGCTGTTATAGTATATTGTACGGAATTCTACTAATGGTTTATGGAGTGAGTCTCAATGATTTAAGGTGCTCAAGATGTTTTAGACCCCCTCCACCCCCAACAGGAGAATTTGTTGCAGAAATAAACTAAACTCTATTTTCAATACTTTGGGTCGACTATTTGAATCTTTTTCTCCTCTTCATTCAATTCATCGCTAAATTTACTGAATGTTCTACATCAACTAGATATTTGACAACTACAACATACCACGTTAGTGGTCCATCCTTCCTCTGCTGACTTGTTATATAGAGACCACGTCAATCTTATCATTTATTCATTTATCAATATCAATGGGTGAAGAATAGTTCTTTGCTTAATTGTGCTCATCAGCATTACCTCCACTTGTTGGCCTATATTATCATTTCATATCTTATCAAAAAGCTTGTCACGACAAACAAACAAAAATAAATAAAGAATAGGGGTTGATAAAGGAACAAGGAATCTATGGGATTTAGAGGCCATGAGTATCTCATACCTTGAAGTTCTTTTTGAATTCAATTGGATTAATATGGATCAGTGAAGTAGCGCTGTAAGTTGGACCATCAATGTCATTTTTTTACTAGATTCCGATTTTATTTTTGATGGCAATACTGACAGTATAGTTTTTTGAACAAGATTCACTCCATAATCTGATACAGAAATTTCTTTCAGAAATTTGATTCTTGCTGCATATTTTCATTCTTTTGGATTTTTGAAGTTTTGTATGACCAGATTTTGCTGCAGCTCCATATAAAAATCATGCTCTGCTACAATTTTACCCACATTATTTATTTTCAGAATACAAGAGAGACAGCCCACGCTCTGAGGAAAATGCCTTTGTCCAAGGCGAAAAGATACTTGGAGGATGTTCTTGCCCACAAACAAGCTATTCCTTTCACACGATTCTGTGGTGGGGTCGGCCGCACTGCTCAGGCAAAGAATCGCCATTCAAATGGACAAGGACGCTGGCCTGTTAAATCAGCAAATTTTATTCTTGACTTGCTCAAGAATGCTGAGAGCAATGCAGAAGTAGGCATTTGTTTTTCTGGATATTTTGCTCATGTTACTATAATATCTAGGGAAAATTGCATAGTCAAAGTTGCCTGATCAGTTCCCAATCACTGAAACTGCCCATCTTTATTAAATCATTATGTGGCTCTCACATGTCTAACTTTATGAAGCTAGATTTTGTTTTCCAACTTGTGCTTGTGCCCATAAATTTGAAGTAAGGCATGTTCCAACTGCCAGCTAAGATAGATTTAATGAAGATTTGGGCAGTTTCCGTCATTGTGACTGGTTGCAGAACGATGATAATTTGAGAATCAACTTGCCTATTGTAAAGGTTGTTGACCAACTTGCTACAAGGGCAATAGATCAGGGATCAGTGATGTAATATTCCCTAATAGCTACTAACAGGAGCATTAACATAATAATTTTTTCAGGTCAAAGGCTTGGATGTAGATTCACTTTACATATCTCACATCCAGGTGAACCAAGCAAGGAAGCAGAGGCGTCGGACATACCAAAATTCAAGTAAGTAAATAAATTACATTGGCTTTCTCATGTTAGCATATTTTCTTGTCTGCCCCACACGACATTTAATGATTATGCAAAAGGATCCAGTTGTAATTTTTAAAGATGTGCGTCTTGTGCTCTTCTGGAAAATTTTATTACCTTTGTTTTCAAACCATTTAGAAAAATATTCTAGTACTAGAATATTACAGTAAATCATCCAGGTGAACCAAGCAAGGAAACAGAGGCGTCGGACATACCGTGCCCACGGGAGAATCAACCGTAAGTCCCTTTTGTTCCCTCCAATTTTTAGTGGCTGTTTCCTGCCCAAACATCAATTTGTAATGATCGTTGTTTTGCTCACAGCTTACATGTCATCTCCCTGCCATATTGAGTTGATCTTGTCAGAAAAAGAAGAGCCAGTTAAAAAGGAGGTGATTTATTACATTCCCTTATAATATTATTAGCAATGGCTAACTAAGAAAAGAAAAAGAAAAAATGTTGAGAGCTGAATCAAGCGACTTGTTCTGTGCCTTGGAGATTAGGGGTTAATGTAATCTAGCTTATTTCCAAATTTGACCAACAAAAGAATTATCTAGTTAAAAACTTATTTACACGCAAAAGTTAACTTATAAGTAGATTCTTAAGCAAGCACTGACAGAGTTTGACAAAGTTTTATAATGTTTGGATTTGCAGCCTGAAACCCAGCTGGCTCCCAAGAAGACAAAATAGACTTTGAGTTCTACAGAGTGATGCCTCTTTATAAATGCTAGACTGGAGATAGTCTTCAATTTCGGGAAGGCGGAAGAATTTCAGTTACATTCTCTACTGTCCACGAGAACATTTTTATATTATCCGAATTTTGTTTAACCAGATTTTTATGTTTATTGCGTCTTCGACTGAGTTTGGTCTTTATTTAGAACACAAGCATTCAAGTTTTCAATTAATTCAATTTGATGTCGATGGAGGAGACTAGTGTTTACTTTCGTTTATTTAACTTCATTTGTCTCCCTTTTAATTTTTGTACTCAATTTAATCATACATTTAAACAATAAAATATTTTGCACGTGAATTTAAAATTTTTTCCTATTTTTTAAATTACACATTTTAAAAAAAATCACTATTCAAAACTTTTTTTTTTTTTTTCCTTTTTGATTTTTCAAAATAATGACCATCACGGGCTTATATTATCATTATCGTTACCGTCTCGGGATTTTTGTGACTGTTATTGAAGTTTTTAACCTAAGACAAATCTGTTGGTCCTTTCTTTAGATGGACATTGTTTGGCGTTTACAATATATATGCATAGGAGGGTCCATAATCCTCAACCATACCCTCCACACCACTCCCACCCTTGGCCAATAATCCCTCCCCTTTACGCACTGACGCCACCAGCACTTGTCTTTCCACATTATAACCCAATTTAGGGTAAGAATAGTAATTTTTTCAAGAATGTGTAGTTAAAAAAAAGGATTTTTTTTATAAAAAATTTCGTGTAATATTATTTTATTGAAAAATACGTGATTGATAAGAAGAAAAAAGATATTTTTAATTGAGAATAATGGGAGCCAAACAGGGGCTTATTGTCCACAATTGCAAAATTCAATGAGCTGCCCAAAAATTGTCCCCCTATAAAGCTCCCCTGAGTAACTTGATTAATTACTCAAATGACAATGTTCTAAGTGATATTCCCAACTCATAATGGACAATAATCCGAACCAACGTATTAGCCATTAGATAAAAATATCAAGAAGTACAAAATTGAAATTTTACAAGCTGAGAACAATAGTGAAGAATTTTTAGATTCAAAAACCATTTGAGCTGTCTCAAGGTTGTGCACCTTCCAGAAGTTTCTCATATATCTGTCTGGCAGTCATATCTTCGACCTGGTTCAGAAATTATATGATCAGACGAAACAACTAATCATACACAAAGGTAAAATCCAAATAAATAGATAGGCAGGCTAGACAATTAAAGAAAAGCTTTGCTTAGGAAAAAGATGTCATTATTGCCGTCACACTGATGTTTACTACATAGGTTACGGACGGATGAATATTTAAACGTATTCACGTGTATATAAAGTGTAAACAGATACATATACATGTTTTCATTCGCATGATTCTGATTGTAAGCCAAGCACACTAATATTATGGATTTCTCTGTCTGCTTAATTACAGGTCCACTTCAATTTGCAAGATAGATGCAAGGAGAATTTTCTATGAAGCCCTGTTTCAGCTTTTTCCTTTTCCTTCTCTTCCGGAGAGATTCTTACAAAATAGTTGATAGTTACTCTCCTCGAAGGAGACGTCTTTATGACTTGATTAACGATGGTTCTTTTATTTAGTCCCCGAGGTTCAATTTCTTGAATTTACTTGGTCAGATAACTAACTGGGAATGAACTTGCAAAATAATCGAACTTAATTATTAATTTTGACAAGTTCTGTTTGCTGTAGCTCGATGCTATGGAAAGCTCACTGACAGAAAAATAAAACACCGCTATATCCATAGAGAGCAAGTTATCAAAACACATAAAGGCAATTTTCTATGAGTACTTGCTCGGTGAGCTAGAACTAGAATCATCAAATTACACATGAACTGGAGAAGGAAAAAGTAGCGTGTATATAGTATCAAAAGACGGTTTAAAGTGATGAATTTGAGAAGTGAACTTACCACAAGGAGCTTCGATTTGTTATTCCATCCTCTTTGAAGAGTCATCTGGCTTAATTTAAGGCCCAATACCTGTCTCGAAATTTTTTTACCCAGTTAATTTCATTTGATAAATCAACCAAGGTTCAATTTATCAGCTTTTAAATGAATAAAATTCAGTTGCATACTTTTCCCATGAATTCTAAAAGCTCACTGTTAGCTTCTCCCCGGGCAGCAGGTGCAGCTACAGAGACCCGAACATCATCAGCATTTACTCCTGGTATAAATGTAATTCAAAGACACCATTCTTAGCAAAGAATGACCATAAGTTATCTTATACATCTTTATTGCATTATCATCTTTTAGAAATGTCAAATTCCTGACAGGCCATACGTAAAAGACGGCAGTTTGCCCCTACTAAAAAGAAATATGCTGAATCTGCCCATGAAGATACACAAGGGCAAATCCCTTATGATACATCAGATCCGGCTCGGTTATTGATAGAGTGAATAGA
>CAIGRF010000629.1:5988-23347 GCA_903798235.1 Fraxinus ornus | reverse complement strand
CCAGGTACTATTCGATGACCGACCGTGCTCTTTGCTTCTTCTGCCAAAGCTTGGTTTTAATTTCAAAAATTTGGGATGAATCTTCGGCATCGAAGTACATCTCTTGAACCGCCTCCCAGATATCCTTCGTTGTGGCCATGAAAAGGTAGGTTTTACCAATTGTGGGCTTCATCGAGTTCACAAGCCACGCCATCACCATGGAATTTTCTGATTTCCATTTTTTTAGAAGTATTGCGTCTTTGGGCTGCTTTGCTTCAACGATAAGATAGCCAATTTTCCATTTTCCGTCAAAGACGAGTTTAATTGACTGTGCCCACTCTCTCTAATTGTTGCCATTAAGTTTTTCTACCGTAAGTTGGAAGACCGTGTTGTCCATTCCAATCGAACTCATGGTTAGGATAGCCTCTGCCTCGCTGTTGGAGGACTCAAAGGTAGACGACTCTTTTCCGACTGTTTCGGTTTCTGCCATCGATAGCCGAGTTTAGGTTTACTCTAGCTCTGATACCATATAGAAAGTAGCAAGAGAATTCTGTATATTCAGAATCATACTTAACGTGTTACAATGCCTTCAATTATATACTATGGTACAATAGATGAAAATAAGGAAAAAACATTCTATCTTAAGAAGGGGGAAAATTACTTCCTAATTCTATCCTAATTACAATCTTTCCATATTAAATAATATCTAGAACCGAGATTTCCTACAGATTGAGTGTTAAAAGAGATAATCTTTAGTGAAGAAATGTGTTAATTTTTCTAAAAGTTACCCTCCGTTTGGTGCACATTATTGTAGAATGAGAATGAAAAATATAGTTATTATTGGGCCCCATATAAGAGATAGAAATTCAAATTTGAAGGTTTGATGTGATGTATGACGGTCATATTTCTCATTTTTAGTAAATTTGTATGGGAAATAATCAAAGGCTTAGACTAGACGAAGGCTATATCAATGCATGTGCACGAGGAGAAGTATCACCAAAACAAATTGATAGATACAGACTTTTTGCACATTTATGTATGCATGTATATACGCATTTCTGTTGCACTTTTCTCTACTTGATTATATTTGACACGGTGGCCTATTACTAAGTATCATGATTTCTGAGTGAAAGGAACTTAAGCTGATTGTGTGTGGTATTAGGTTCTTCTTCCCCTTATAGCGAATATGTTATTCTTCAATGAAGTCCTAGAAGTTTACAATCATGACTATATTTTTATTACCCTTTAGTCATTTCATTCATTGTTTATTTCCTCTTGCACATTATCCTTTGTTGAAGAGTTTTTATGATGATTTTCTACTGTCCTTTCTAAGCGTTTAGCCTGCTTTTCGTCTGTATAGATAGTTTTTCAAAAGCTTTAAAATTTATTTTAAATGGATTATAAAGTGAATATATGACAACTAGGTTGCCAACTTCTCTAATGCTGTTAGGTCTCCTTACTGCATTTGGCAGACATCACAGAGAAGGGAGTCACATTTCAGGTAATTATTTTCATCTCAGTGTGCTGTTCTTTTATATCTATACCCCTATTATATTGCAAGTTTTCCACTTCAAGTCATGATAGTTTAGTGGTGACATCATAATGTTGGTGAGGTGCTTAAATTCTGTAAAACTAATTTGTTTCACATTTAATCTCTACACAAAGTAAGTTTCTTTATTTTGCATTTTTGCATATAGCAATAAATGGGAAACAACAATGTGCAGTCTTACCTCTCCATTTGAGTTATGCTTTCTTATAAGAATAATTTCATCAGAATGTTATATGGAGAAGGAAAAAAAAAACCCCACACACCACTTTCATGTATCCCCTCCGCCCGTGGCACCCGAGAGAGAGATTGTTGTCTTTGTTTGACTTATTTTCCTCTGATTAATTGGACTCAAGTGCAGAATGTTTAGGCTGCTTGTAATTAGTATATCGTTCTCGTTTTTATTTTTCCTTTTTTGCAGTCACCGGTTGATGGGAAGCCAATGCTACTTACACCTGAAGAATCAATACAAATACAAGTAGGAATTCTTTCAATATATGCGTTTCATCCTGTAAATTATTTTGTGTAGGAAGTTTGTGTGTGCCTGTTTCAAGTTTACTTTATCTTGTATTCAATTCACTACTGAAAAATGATCCAGCTATTATGTTGTTCAGAATACTTTTCTGTTATCCTCTGCCGTCGATCTTCATTTAATTTTCTTATATTTCCTTGGATGTAATAATTGATTGAACCACCTCATATATTTGTGTTTTACACATTCCCTCAACTACTTGATATGTTAGCCAAAAGTTATGCAGTTGACTGATTAATATACCTTAGTTATACTTATATGCAACTTTACACACCAGCAAACTGTAAAATTAACTTGGATTTGAGGCAGTCTTGGGTTGGTTAGAATTTGTAGGATCATGAGGGTTATTCTATATTTTATGCAAATGTTTTCGACTTTCAGCGATTTCTGAGCTTGTATTATCTCAGCTGGAACTGAATGTTCCAGATTGAAGAGAGAGAGAGAGTCAAGAATTTTAGATCCTTGAATTGAATTTTTTTCATTTTGCAATTGATAATACTTTTTGAAGGAACAGTGTTTAAGAAAGCCGTTGGTATCATTCTGGTTGTGGAAGTGTTTTAGATCTGTCCCTCTGCCACTAGTTATTTTATTAGTTTCATTTCTTGTCCATTTGAAATGAGTGAATTGCTTTGTAGTATTTTCATCTTGTCTATGCTAAAATATTAACCTAAGCAACGAAATGATTACGTGCACAATCACTTAAGATTTAGGAACTTACTTCAGACAAAGGGTAATATCCAGGCGATGAAACTGACTCGATTATATGGTATGTAATAGTTGCTCCCTTAAGCTTATGACTGATAGAAACAATACCCAATATGTATGTTTTTCTCTGTTTCTGTTTTTATACAAGAGATCTCACACCCTACCCTACCATTTAGACTAGTACTCCATAAAAGAAGGATTTGCTTGTTTATGCACCATCCTTTCACCCCTTTCACTGTTTCCTATGTGCAGCTTTCCGATAGAAAGATTCCGTATATTGTGCATTATTTTGATGCACAGTTTGGACAAAGTTGTGCTATTTGGCTGGAAAAATATAATTTTCAACTCTGTGTTTTTGTGCTTAATGTAACTTGGAAGACAAATTTTCAATTTCTGTAAATTGGACTTCCCTTTCTGAAAAAGAAAAATTAGTAGGATTTGATTTGTTTATGCACCATCATCTCATCTCTGTATTTTTTTTTTCATATTATGTTGGAACATGAACGAGATAGCATTGTGCATTGCTATAACTCGAAAATAGTCTTATTTCTGTACTTTTGGGAACCTTAGTCGTGTTATTTAGCTAGAACTATACTTGACGCAGGAGCGTATATTTGACAATGAATAATTGAAGATTAAGAAAAGAAAGGGGGGCAAAGAAAAGAAGTATTAGGACAGAGGAAATATGTTTTATTAATATAATCAAGGGATTGTGGTTTGTGAATTATAATAAGTAATCCCTTTATTCATAGAGCAAGAAACTAAAGAGAACTTAAAATGAAACGAACTTCTAATAAATTAGAATCTTATCGAGATATTAAATCTAATTTAATCTAATCTAAACAATCATTTTTAATTGAAATCTATTTTAAACTTCTATCTAAAATATATATCTGTCTCCATCATTTCTCATTGACTAAGAAAACTGACTTCGAAAAGATAGACTAGAACTTCATACTCTAAGGAGGTCAATCTTTTGTCTTGACTAAATGCCAGTAGTGAACCTTGATAGCTATATATGTCAGAACTTATGCCAATGGGGTGATCTTTCTTATGAACCAAACATCGTAACTGCTCAAATGATGACAATTGAAGCTCCATATCATCCCAGAGAATATGGTTTGATCAAAGGGACGATCTCTCCTTCTAACCAAGTATCGACATGGAACTCTAAAAAGCACAAACTTACGCAACTCATCTATAAAATCTTCAACTGATTGCACACAATGAGGAGTACAAGGAACTAGAACTATAGACTTGTCTGTAAAAAAATGATTGCAACATCAAAGGCTCGAATAAGCCTTGATAAGGAAATAATTCTGTTATATTGAAAATATAAGTTTCATTCTAGTGTGATGGCTAGTCAAATAGAGTATCTTTATAAGAATGATCTATAGACTCTCTCTTTACGATTTTAAGTAATCGGATCAAAGAGACGCCAATAAAGCATCATCATTATTATTAGTCTCCTAGCGTATATTGGCATCAAATGTACGCTCATGATAAAAGCTAATTTGTCTTTTTATCTTATCATGAAATTTTGGAACGTTGACAAGAAAAAGATGAACACGCCATACGCCTTTAATTAGTAAGTAGCAATCTAATGTCGATAGGAAAAGAATACAATCGAACAATGGCCTTGAAAAATAACATGACAACTCGAGGAGTATCATGCATCAGAGGTAACATTAAAATAAATTTAACGTGAAATTCATGAAAAGAGTAGGCATAAGATTGAAGACATGATTAATGTTTGACTAATGCCGCAATGCTAAAGGTAATTTCTCAACTATGTCATTGTTAAGTGTATTGAACTATACGTGTGATCATGATAGGGGACATAATACATTGTTCAGAATTCTCATCTTCTATGTAAATGAAAAAAAACACCATAATCATCGAAACAAACTCCTAAATATTTTAAAAATCGTTACAAATAAGTTATCATGTCAGCATACTTCTTGAAAAGTCTTTTCACAACATTAAATGTAACAGGAAAAATCTCCTTTTTATTTTTCACACTATGTAAAAGAAGGGTAATCAAATCCAGAGATATATTATCACTTTCTTCCAAAATGAGGTCATGATTATCTCTATGGATGTGAATATATTTCCTAGATGAGTTTCCTTTAAGGATAAAAGGGAATGTTGGAGCATGTCAATGATTAGATACTTACAGTTTAGAAGCAACATGATGATAAAGTATCTCAAGTTAGCCATAGTCTCAAAGATTATTAAAGTTGAATTGGAAAGAAGAAATGCTCATTTCATTTATCATATCCCAAAGGCTCACTAATGTATATACAACTACCGATATAAATAAGAAATGAAAGATACCAAATATTACAACAAATAACCAGCTGTTGTAACACACCTAACAGACTAATATCTAGCTGGCATAATAAAAAAATGGAGTTGGTAATTACAATACACACTAGACGTAATACTCCCTCTCAAGATGTGCTGTAAATATTCTTTACACACATCTTGGATAGGAATGAAGAAATGACAGAAGCAGGCAATGGTTTAGTGAAGGCATCAGCAAGTTGATGGTGTGTCCGAACCGGAAGGAGTTTAATTACACCAGCTGAAAGTTTGTCTCGAATGAAATGACATCGATTTCAATGTGTTTCGTTCACTCATGAAATATATGATTAGTTGCGTTTGAATCATAGCCTGATTATCATAATATGCAATGGCTGGAGAAGTCACAGGAACTTGAAAGTCTAGCAGGAGCTGTTTGATCCAAATGATCTCACTAAGAGCATCTCCAAGAGACTCTATTTTTAAAGAGCATATTCTATCGTTTGGAGAGTATTTATAAATTTAGAGTTAAAATTTGAAAGTACTCAAACAAGCTCTTTATATTTAACACTTAATTTTACTACTCCCAAAAAATATTTATTATTTTTCTTTATCTTTTATTTTAAGTAGTTTTTTTTTAAAATTATTTTATTATTTTCCTACATTGAAAATTGAAACACTTTGAATGCATTTAATTATAGAGATTGAGTTTGACTCTCCAAATTTGGAGAGTCAAACCCATTATAAATTAAAATGTTAATTTAAGGAGTCTCTTGGAGCATGATTTTAAATGTTAACTCTTTAAAATAGAGAGCATCTCATATTTAAAGAGTCTCTTGGAGATGCTCTAACAATGGCTGCAATCGCTCTGTATTCAGCTTCATCAGCTTCAGCTGATGAACGGGAGATAGTAGCTTGCCTCTTAGATTTTCAGGAGACTAATGAATCATCAACAAAAATGCAAAAGCCGGTGGTAGATCGTCGTGTGTCCACGCAAGACCCCCAATCTGCATCAGAGAAAGCCCGAATCGTGATGGTAGAATAAGAACCAAGAGTGCAATGTGACGAGAAAAGCAGACCTTGACTAGGTCATCCTTTCAAATAACGAAGAAGATGATGAACCGCTTGGAGATGAGGTAGCCGGGGTTGAGACATATATTGACTTAACTTGTGAACGACAAATGTAATATTTGGTCGTGAGAGAGTCAAGTAAATTATTCTCCCAATTAGCTTCATGTAGTGTGAGGCATCTGTCAGCAGATCACCATCATGTATGCTGAAATTTGCTCCTGGATCTATAGGGCTGTTCACAGGCTTACAATCTAAATAACCAGCGTCTTCCAGAAGCTGCAGAGCATATTGCCTTTGGGAGATGACAATGTCTGATCCTACACGAGCAATCTCAATCTCCAAAAATTACTTCAAAGATCCAAGATCTTTGAGTTTAAACTGTGAATGTAAGAATGCCTTTAATGAATTAATGACAATAATGTTAGTCCTGATAATGGCAATGTCGTCAACATAAACCAACAAGGCCACAAATGTATCCTCTGAGCCTTTTGTGTAAAGTGAGTAATCCGACTTAGATTGAGTAAAGCCATGTTGAATTAGAGCATGAGAAAATTTAGAGTTCCACTGCCTGGAGGCCTGCTTGAGGCTATAGATAGACTTGTGCAATTTACAAACCAATTTCTCCCCCTGTGTAACTGGTTTATGAAATTCATAACCAAGTGGGAGATCCATATAAACCTCTTCAAACAAGTCCACATTCAAGAAGGCATTATTTACATCCATTTGTACTAAATGCCACTTGTGACAAGCTGCAAGGGCAAGCAAGAGTTTAACCCTTACTGTTTTGGCCATTGATGAAAAGGTGTCAAAAGTAGTCTAACCCTTCGCAACAAGGCGTGCTTTGTGTCTCTCAATTGAATGTTTGCCAGGTGGTAAAGGAACAATTGACCAGGTTTGGTTAAGTTCCATAGCCTCTAGATCAAGTTTCATAGCATCTCTCCAATGAGGGAATTTAACAGCTTTATGAAAATATTGGGGTTCAAACTGGGAAGAGATTTGTAAGATGAAATTTCGATGAGAAGGAGATATATGATCATAAGAAACAAAATGTTTAATGTGATGAGGAGAATAATTGTTGGACTGATCAGTGTGAGTAAGTAAATGACAATGATAGTCCCTAAGGTATGTGGGAGGTCTGGAGATTCTGTTGGACTTTCGAAGGTGTATGTTTAAAGGGGCTGTTGGATGAGGTTCATCTGGATTAAGATTGGTGCCTGACATGCCAGTAGGTGGAGTTGAGTTGGTAGGAACAGAAGAATCTAGAGGAATGGATAAAGGGGCAGATGGTAAAACCAAATCAGGAAAATGATCCATCATATGATCAGCTTCCATAATTGTATGGAAAGGAAAGATCTCCTAACGAAATACAACATCCCTTGAAATGAAGATGTGTTTTGATGCAATATCAAAAAGTTAATAGTCTTTAACACCAGATGGACAACCTGAAAAGACACAATCTGGCACGAGTTTGAAATTTGCTTCTATGAACAGTAAGTGTGGATGCAAACACCAAACAACCAAAGACTAAGGATTGAGTAATCAGCTGAATGACCATGTAATACTTCATACGGTGTTTTATGTTGTAAGAGAGGAGATGGAGTCCGGTTGATTAAGTAGGCTGCAGTTAACACACATTCGGACCAGAACTTAATAGGAACTCTTGATTGGAAAAACAGAGCACGGGCAACATTTAAAAGGTGTTGGTGTTTGCGTTCAACCACCGAATTCTGCCATGGTCTTTCAACACGGCTAAATTGATGTATCACTCCTTTTTCAGCAAAGTAATCCTTGAAAGATAGTTCATGAGCATTGTCTGATCGAAAAATTTTAATGACAGCATGATATTGTGTGGCAACCAGATTAAAAGATCGAGGTATAACGTTCACATCATCAGATTTAGCAAGAGGACCCCATATGTCAAAATGCACTAGATCAAATGGTCTGCTAGAGAGGTGATTGTTAGATTCAAAAGGCAATCATCTTTCTTAGCAAGAGGACATATATAACAAGGCAGAATTTTATTTAATTTGGCAGTATCACATAGCAAATGATCCTTTAATGCATCTAGTCTTTTAAACGACAGATGTCCAAGCCTATTATGCCATACATGAGAAGAAACATTACCAATAAAAACATCAGAAATGAAATTGAGATCTCTGGTATCCAGCACATATAGATCATGAACCTTATCACCCCTGCCAATCATTCTCTTGGTTGAAGTCTCCTGAATTGTGAACTGATCATGAAAGAAACTCACAGTGAGTTGTGATCCAATGGTTAAGGCACTGACTGATAGTTGGAATGTGGCACAAAGAGGACATCACGTAGCATCAGTTTGGGGCCTAATCGGATATCACCACACAGATTGACAGGTATCCGCAAATAATCACGCAAAGTAATGCTTGAATTATCAATAATTCTCGAATTAACAAATGCATCAGCAATGGAGCACACGTGTTTAGAGGCTCCTGAATCCACAATCCAAATGTTTTTGGATGTAAATGTTGGATTAATTGATTGAGAATGGCATATACCTGTAGCATATGAGGATATATTTTCGTCTTGATCAGCTGAATTGGCATTTGAACTAGAAGATAAATGAGCGGACAACATTGCCATCAATTGCTGATATTGACTGGAGTTCAAATTTTGCATAAACTCTCCAAGGCCAGGCTGCTGACATTGCTGATCCATTGATTTCTCCTCAATCTGTGGATTCAAAGAAGCAGAAATGTGATTAACAGGAGTAGATTTAGAAAAACTTTGAAAATTGCCCCTTGGCCTTGATTTATAACCCGGCGGATATCCATGAACTTTATAGCATTTATCCACGGAATGTCCATGATATTTGCAATGTGTAAAATATGGTCTTTCCTTCTTCTTGGTACCAATCCTATAATTATGACCAGAATTAATTGCTCCTTTTATCAGACTTGAATGCAAAGGCAGCTTCTCCATTCGAATCAGCACCAATTGACAGTGTGCTGAGTTTTCTTTGATTCTCCTCTTGCGAAATTAATGCAAACACTTTATTTACAGGTGGTAAGGGATGCATAAGAAGTATTTCACCTCGAGATTGGGAAAATGATTCATTCAATCCCATGAGAAAAGACAGAATATACTCCATCTGGTAATGTTTGTTCAGTTCCTTAACACCATCACATGTACATTTTCCACAGCTACAATTGGGTCGAAAACTACTCAATTCTTCCCATATTGATTTGAGTTTAGTGAAGTAGACACACACTATTTTGGCCTTCATATTGATTTGAGTTTAGTGAAGTAGACAATCACACTGTTTTGGCCTTGAACTAAACTCATCAGTTCTCTCCGCAATTGGAAAATTCGAGGTCCATTACTTTGTTGAAACCTTTCTTTGAGATCATTCCAAATTTCATATGCTGTAAAAGCATAGATTATACTAGCTGAGATGTCTTTCGAAACAGAATTTAGTATCCAAGAAATCACCATGTTATTATTCTGAATCCATGAATTCACCAGATCCGAATCTGTAGCTTCTAGTTTCTCCATAGATCCATAAATGAAAACGAGTTTATTCTTAACTGATAAAGCAATAGTCATTGCACTGCTCCAAGAGCCGTAGTTTTCTCTAGTGAGCTGCTGAGACACTAGCACCAATCCAGGTTTGTCAAGTGATGAAGGAAATATGGATGGAAAGGTTCATCAATGGCAGACCTGCTCATGAATGGCCTTGATCCATAATTGATCGAGTCACAAATTGCACATAGAGTCCACTGAATTGAAAGAAGTGACGAGATATGAAGAAGAACGCAGCTTAGTATTGCTCTAATACCATATTGGAGTTGAATTGGAAAGAAGAAATGCTCATTTCATTTATCATATCCAAAAGTCTCACTAATGTATATACAACTACCGGTATAAATAAGAATTGAAAGATACCAAATATTACAACAAATAACCAGCTGTTATAAAACACCTAACAGACTAATATCTAGCTGGCATAACAGAAAAATGGAGTTGGTAATTACAATACACACTGGACGTAATAAAGATCCTAACTCCATTAGCATACAAGTTGGTGGATTTGTCAGTGAGAGCTGCAACTGATGAAATAATTAATGAAAAAATATCATGCATTATCTCATCACTATAAGGGGTATCGGGTGCCATAATACGGTATATTTTACTAAGGCAAGAAGCAACTACTACTTGTATAGCAAAATCTGGATGTTTTAATAGTTTATTGGAGCCAATGTTGTGTTAAGTATAGAAAAAGGTGTGAACATGGACACATTAGATGATTGGTCAACTTGTGATAGTAAATTCTCATTTTATTCAAGTATAAATAAAGGAGTTTATTAAGGTCGAGGAGGTTTTTTTTTTCTTCATTTTTTTCAACAATTGGACTCCAACTTTTGATATTCACAACATAACATTTTATGTTTTTTTTTAAAAAAAAAAAGAAAATAAAGCAACTAAAAATTTAAAGCAATTTTTTTCAGACATTTTTTCACTAACAAAACAAGGGAAAAGCTCCTGTTGTTGAGACGATTCTTCTTGTATTTTGTGCCGTTGTAAGGTTTTTATATACGAAAGGTAATTATATGGCTTGGATGAATGCTAGAAAGTGGCGATGTGTGTATGTATTGGATGAAAACAGTTGGATGAAATTTTAGGGCAAAGGATAACGAATTGCTCTGATACCAAATTGACGTTGGAACGTATATTTGACAACGAACAATTAAAGATTAAGAAAAGAAAAGGGTGCAAAGAGGAGAAGTATTGAGGACAGAGGAAATTAGTTTTATGATGAATAAACCCTTTATAGAGTGACAAACTAAAAAGACATTAAACATGTGAACTTCTAATAAACTAGAATCTTATCGAAATATTAAATTAAATTAAATCTAATTTAAACAATCATAATTGAAATTAAACTCTATTTTAAACTTCTATCTAAATTGTATCTCTATCTCCATCAATAACTCTTTTGATTCTTGGCACTTTTGCGTTAACTTTTTAAACAAATGTACTTAATAGGTTTGAAGTGTGTGATTCTGTTGTTATTTTGTGATTTCATGAATAGAAATGTGTTTCATTCCTTGGCATAAAACTTTCAACAATCTCTTTAGTTTCATAGCTCTATATATTTTTCTATTATCTCATTTTCATATCATTTACAACTGTTGCAGAATAGAATTGGAGCTGATATCATTATGGCTCTTGATGATGTTGTGAGAACCACTATTACAGGTCCAAGAATTGAAGAAGCTATGTATCGCACTCTTCGCTGGATTGATAGGTGCATAGCAGGTAGATATGCATTAATACTTTCTTGCGTGCTTTAACTCATGTATATAATTTCATGTATACTTCAACTCTTCTGCATATAATTAATGTATGATTGGACTCTGATCCATATAAATTCATGTATGCCTCAACCCTTATGCATATAACTCATGTATGCTTCTACTCTTGTCTTGTGCATATAATTTGTGCTAAATAACACACTTATCAAGAGGGCTTCAACATTTAGGAAGATTAGTGGAAAGAGTGAAAGACTATTGTTTGTTGACAGTTTTCAAATAGGAAGAGAGGAAAGTAGCAATTCCTTGGTTACCTGGAATTTAGTTGTTAGGAGTTGAGAAAAGGAGGGTTGCCAGGTGGTCTTCTAAAAAATTTAGAATTCTAATGCAGCATCCAAAGGCTCATTAAGAAGTTCTTGTAATCTAATTTCTTAGGAAACTAATTCATTTCTTAGAGACCTAACTCCTTAAGAGGTTAAATGTCATTACATGATGTCATTGATGCTTTTGTTTCATCATCATTTCATTTATGTTTCTTCACTGTTTTTTTCATCATTTCTCATGTTTTTATATAACATTTATGATACTAATGTTCGTGGACAGCTCACAAGAAACCACATGAACAGAATTTGTTCGGCATTGTGCAAGGTGGCTTAGATCCAGTCTTGAGGTTACTTAGAAATCAATCAGTGAAAATTCCTTCTTCTATTTCACTACATATTTATGCCCTATGTTTATTGTTCTTTTTTACTATTCTTTTCATCATAATCTCTCTTGTTACAGGGATATATGTGTCAGAGGTTTAGTGGATCGTAATTTGCCCGGGTATTCTAAACATCTTTCATCTTTTAAATTTGTAAATATTAGCCTTCTGCATGTGTCCTCTCATTGAATTTGTAGAATACCTTTTGGAAAATGTAATGTTTAGATAAGGTTTTGGCTGAACTTTGATTTAAGGGATGGTCTGTTCCTGTGTCTATAATGCTTTTCTCTTATTGAATCATTGTTATAAATGGTCTGTTATTGCAGATCAAGTATATTACCTCGCCCAAAAATGCACACATGTAAAATAATGTAATAAATTCGTGGCTTGCCATCCCTAAGAAATAGGGTAAATAAAGAAACTAAAAGAACAAAGTTGCACTTGTGATTGAGAAGTTTGGAACATGGCTTTAAGATATTATTGTTTATTTGGTTAGAACCAACCCATCCCCCTCCCCCGTACTCGTTTATTTTTGCCTGCTCAACCTTTTTTTTAACTGTTGTCAGACGTGTAAATGAACTAATCACTACTTCATATAACAGAATCACTCCATAAATACAGTGATTTTCTGATCAATGGGCTGAAATAACTGAATTTGCTTTTGTGACAGCTATGCTATTGGTGGTCTTGCAGGCGGTGAAGATAAAGATTCATTTTGGCGCGTCGTTGCTCAGTGCACTGCTGCTTTGCCTGAAGATAAACCAAGATATGTTATGGTACTAGTCAATTTGATCATACTTATCTTTTTAATATCCAACATATCCTTTTGTTATCGGCTTCAGTTTCTAATGCATTTTGATGTCTTGCTTGCTCTCTCTAGGGTGTTGGCTACCCACTAGATATTGTAGTTTGCAGTGCTTTAGGTGCTGACATGTACGATTGTGTCTACCCTACACGCACTGCTCGCTTTGGCACTGCTCTTGTACCTGAGGTGATGCCTTATTCTCTCCTTTACATCTGTATAAATTGATGTCATCTGATCTCTCAAGACTCAAGCTGTAAATATCCTCTCGATTACTGGAAGGAGTTAGTCTAATATTGAAAGACTATTGAATCAAAGAGAATGAAAGAAAAAAAACAAAGAGTTGAACTTACCGGATTTACAAGTTTTTACCAGTTTTGCTTAATAAATACCGGATGGAAGTTCTTACCGGTTTTGCAATGCTTACCGGATTTAGAAGTTCCTTACCGGTTTTGGGCAAACTTACCGGATTTAGCAAAAACTCACCGGTTTTGTAAATGCTCTGTTTTGAAGAGAGAAAAATGAAGAAAAAGAACCACTCATGCTACGTTTCTTGCTGAATATATAACCTTACAAAACACATGATTGTCAACAACTTTCTACCTACTCCAATCTATCAAGTTGTCAACAAAAAATATAAGACCATACTTAGATGACTTACAAAAGTTAAACTACCAACTATTTGTACTTAAATTACATGACTTTAGATACAAAATTCAGCAACCATTTGAGTACCAAAAAAAAACGTGACAGCCAAAGTGATCAACCAACTTCAACAAATATCAAGACAAAATTGATCTATTCATTTACATGTCAGCACATTGCTATTCATTCATAGGCTTGCATGGTTATGGGCAGTCCAACCATTGATGGACAGTTGCAATATAATTCTAGTGTTGCTCGACGACATACAAGAGAACAAGCATCCAGTGACTCCAGAATTTGTTCATTGTAACTAACTAATTTCCACGTCAAACAGTTGAACCAACTTTGTGATTTTATTCATTATAATCATATCTGCTGTTATGTAAGTTGTTGTGAGGTGGTTTCACATATGTAATGGTTTTCTGTTAACAGTGTCTTGCTAGACAGCTAAGTGAGGTTTTTCCAATTATGCTTTTGTACCGGATTATAATGATGATGAACAAGATAGAAGAACCTGAATATTGGTTAGGCCCATGAACAGGAGGTACTTTAGATGCTGTTTTGGGACAATATTAAGGACTGAAGGGATTCAGAAGATGCTGGGGTTTTTAGGGGGTTCCGGACAAAAAAATGTTGAGGCTCAAATATGCCATGAAAGTAATAATTCTGTAGGTCATCTTATTCTAATTTGGTGATTTATAAGAAATCGTATTTTTTCGTTGATATTTTTGGTTGAAATATTTTCAGAAGCAGCATTTCACAGTAGGAAAAAAATAATCTATTCTGGTCTATTGTAGAAGATTGGTAGGTAGAAATTCCAGCTATGTCTCTAAGAATAGAATTCCAATTGTGTGGCTGCAATTAAATGTCAAACAAAGCCCCAAATGCTTCACAGGTTATAGGCTCAATTTATGATGTTCTGTATGCCAAGTTGAAGATTATGTACACCATATATTGTTAGGCTGCATGATATGAAAACTTGGGGAGCTATAATTACTAGAAAGCCCTTCAACTCAACTCAATATATATGAAGTATGACTCCTGTAAGGACTAGAAGAAGATAAGTCGAAATACTGCAAGATCCCATAGACAATGAAAGTGACCTGGCTACTTTTGAAGACAAAAATAACATAAGTTGAAGCCTGAAGTACGTCTAACTAGTTCCAAATCCTTCAGTATATCTAGCCGGGATGTGCCCACATCAATCTGATTTTCTTCCCCTTGAACATCAACAGTTTAGTACCTTGTTCAGTAGACGATGATGCTTCTTGAAAATACTTCCCATAATTAAAAAGTTTTTCTTCCTCTACAAATGTACGAGTTTCTTCTTAAACTATTGTTATGAAGCTGTGACACAAATTCCTTTTTTTATTTTTATGCATATCTCAAGTTTTTAGCTTTTTGGAAATTGTCTTGTGGAATTAGCTCACAATTGGTCATTTTGACGTAGAAGATACCCTTCCATCTGCAGTTGACTTTCCATTAATTCATATGCAGGGTGTTTTAAAACTTAAGCACCAGGCGATGGCTGATGACACTCGTCCTATTGATTTGACATGCGAGTGCATGGTACAACCCACTCTGTGTCTTGTTTATCCATTAGGAACACGTAGCTTTTGGGTCTTGATATTCTATTTACTCGATACAGGTGTGCAAAAATTACACGAGAGCTTACATTCATTGCCTTGTTACTAAGGATGCTATGGGATCCCAACTTTTGTCTTATCACAATTTGTTTTATATGATGAAGGTAGTAATCCACAGTATTTTTCTGGATAAGTTTTCTCACCTCTGTTACCCCATTCAAGTTTAACGGCCATTGACATAATCTTGCAGCTTAGCAGAAATTTACACTCATCAATTATTGAAGGCCAGTTTCCAGAGTACGTTCCTAAGCTTATGTCTGGGCATTACAGATTTTTGTATCTCCCTTATTTATTTATCTTTTGATCCCTCTAATTCCTTTTTTTCTTCTCTTGCAGGTTCGTTTGCAAATTTCTGCAGAAGATGGTACCTTGGACGAAACTTATTCATCAATGTCGCTTTATGTGTAATGTTTCATGAATAAGTTGAAGTTAGTTTCACTTTTTTGTGGTGATTTTGTAGTTCCCGAAAGGTGACGTCCCAGAATGGGTCTGCAATGCCATGGAGGTTGCTGGAATCGACATTTCTTCGTGCTGCACACCCCTTCCAGTCATCCAATCATAAATTACTAGCAAATATGCAGAGCAAGGACTTAGTTTAGTAGGAATTCTACAGCTTGCTGCTTACATTAAAATAGAGGATAGGATATACACGACATGGCGGCATAAGTTTTGTGCTCAATATGCTGTCAAAAACCTTTCAATTAGACGAAAATCAACACAATGGATCAATGTTTTTGCAGTTTAATTTGATCATCTTATCATTTTCCTACTTGTTTTTTCAATATTAGAAAATTTCTTGATGATTAATATGTATTACGTGAAAATATCAATTCATACATATGCTAAACATGTAATTATGTTTCTGTTTCTACTCGTATTTATAAATTTGTTACTTTTAGGGACAGTATTGCATGCACAATAATGAAGCATGGGAACTCAGCTGAATTGAGTTGTGAAAATTTGAGTAACCATTCTTTGCCAGGGCGAGCGATATTATTCACTTCGACCCTTGTAAAATAGTGTTGACAAACAAAAATGAGGCCCAGTTAAATGGCTCAAAGAATGAAAGCCAATTAGGAAATTCAAAAGATAGGTCCAAACGAGGGAGTTAATACCTTAAATAGTCATTGAACTTTGTCAAAAGTTTACAGGAGGTCATCGAACTTCAAAACTTTCCTAATTAGTCATTGAACTTTACAAAAAGTTCCTATGAGGTCACTAAACTTCAAAACTATCCTAAATAGTCACTGAACTTTGCTAAAACTTCCCAGGAGGTCACCGAACTTTGCAAATTGGGACTCAATACATCAATGATTCAGTGACCCCCTAGGAACTTTTTGCAAAGTTGAGTGACTATTTAGGGAAGTTTTGAAAAAGTTCAGTGACTATTTAGGGTAGTTTTAAAGTTCAGTGACCTAGAAATTTTATGCAAAGTTCAGTGACTAATTATGGAAGTTTTGAAGTTCAGTGATCTTATGGGAACTTTTGGAAAAGTTCAGTGACTATTTAGGGTATTAACCCCCAAACGAGCTATGTGAAAAATTTAAGATGGAGTTATGTAGCGGATGACCATCATCGCCCAAGCCTGCAAGACGCCCAAGATCAGGGTGAATATAGTGCCTCGTTATTCAGAGCGATGGCCCCGTCATCGCTTAATCGTGCGAGATGCTCAGGATCTAGGCGAATACAATGTCTAGTTGTTATTTAAGGCAACGGTTATTGACACAGTTAATGGGTAGTCTCATCGCATTCCACGATCCAAGAATCTCGAAGGCAAGCATTTAAATAATGAGAGTAATGACAGCAGTTAAATGTGACAGTTTATTGACAAGTCAGCCATTATGGAGAAAGTGGGTAGTTACAAGGCGACGAACGGTTGCCAAACAATTCCACAAAAAAAAAACCACCGAAGGAGTATAAAAAGAGAAGAGAAGACATAGAAGCGGCCCCGATCAAATCACCCTCGAACAGAGACTATGTAATTTCGTTTATTTTAATTTCTTGTCTTTATACTTTCGATTGTTGTTCGGTCGAATCTTATGCCGCAAGCGCACGAGTCGAGAACAAGTAGTAAAAGTGGACCTTTAGAGTCCAAGTCGATCCCTCAGAGAGTGTTGAATTCAATTCTAAGTTTATCC
>CAIGRF010000627.1:0-11303 GCA_903798235.1 Fraxinus ornus | reverse complement strand
ATTAATCAATATAGAAAAACTCAAAAAAGATACACTGGAAATGTGAGAGAACAATCCATAAGCCTGTTTGGTACGGCTTAAAATCCGATTAAAATTGAAAATATAGCCGTTATTGGGTCCCACCCGTCTAATAAAAGTCAACAATAGCGGCTATATTTTCAATTTTAATCTGATTTTAATCTCTACCAAACACCCTCTAAATATATAATTTTTTGTTTGGACAATTTCTCTGTATAAATTATTTTCCCTTCTTTTTTCTCAATTCTTTCTACTTCCATATATCTTTGTCATCTCTCTCCTGTTATACATCAAAAGGCCTTGGAGGAATACAACTTTCCCCCTTTGGTGATATTATCACATGTGCTTCTAGTAAATTGACTCATGAGGTTGCCGTGTCTCGTTTTATGGAATTAGGAAGCGATTGCTGGCAAATGCAATGTCGTCTGCATCTCAAGTGACAGCAGAAATCCGCAACCCTCAGTCGAAGAAATTCAGATGGCTGACTATGTATTTTACCGCCTTTTCGATGTCAAAAACTGTCAGATATTGGATAAGATGGACGATAAAGTGGGCGGACTTGATGGTACGTTACTTTATCTCCTGTATTTTATGCGAGTTCTATCTTTTGCCAACGTTACAAGCTGAGAAACATTGTTGTTTCCGAGTGTTGCTGTTAAAATTCAGATTGTCTCAAATCCTTATGTAGTTGATTTTTGTTGTTACAGTTGAATTTGTATTTAACAGAAAAGAGAATAACAATTCCCTTGATATTCCCAAACTTGGTTCTAAGAATAAAGAAGAGGGTAGGAATGCTATTGCGTGCAAAGAAATAATGAAGCTTGCTGACCCAAATTCAGTTGACAAGTTAAAAACTCGAGGGTCAGACGGAAATTATGATTTGATGAACAAAGAGAGAGAAATATCTGGAAGGAAATCTAGTTCTTTGGACGATTCATCTTTTAAGAGCTCAAAGCTTGATGATTCAAGTAAGTTACCAAAGCATGAAGACAAGAGTGGTGACCAAATTCCGACTTTTTCTGGAAATGGCACAAAACCCCCGGCGACTAGTGTCATCTCATCTGATGCAAAATCAAAACCTGGACATGATAAGAACAGTGTTTGGCCTGGAGAGAATGCAAAACCAGCTGAAAGCTTGAGTGCTTTGGATGAAAGGCTCTCAAAAGCAAATGTGTTTACCTCAAAAGAAGAAATGAAGTCTGGAGACCATCAGCATTCTGTTAGGACTGGAAAGGATTCAGAACAAATAGATAATTCAAGTGCTTTGAGAGAAAGGCCGTCAAATATCAATGTTGTTTCGCCTGAGCTGAAACCTAAATCTGGACATGTTACGAATTCTGTTGGACCGGGACAGGCTGCAAAATCAGCTGGAGATCCATGTGATTTGGAAAGAAAGGCACCGAAGGGAAGTGTCTTCCTGAAAGAAAGACCTTGTGTACATGATATCGGGCATGAGAAGGATTCTGCTGGGCATAGAAAGGATGCAAAATCCGCTGCAAATCCACGTGCTTTAGACGAAGGGCCTTCAAAGAAGGCGAAGGTTGATAATTCTTTTATGTCATCAGAAGATAAGAACAATACTATTCAAAAGTCTGAAAAATATGTTGGGAGTGATGCTAAAAAGTTGCCAACAGCTGAAGATAAAACCAAATCAAGACTAGTTAAAGAATCTATTGGGCTGGATAAGGGCCATACCAAGGAGACTAGCAAATTTTCAAGCGGCAACTTGTCTAAGTCGTGTGTCGTGGCATCTACGAGTAAGAATGGAGGGAAAGTTGAAGGCCAAACATTTGAAATCACTCGAAGACCTGTTGTTGTAAGTTGAGCAACAAACAAGATCATTTACTTTTGGAAATTATATTCAACACTGTGGCTTATAACTCCTAAATATGATGGAAAAGCATTTGCACCTTGAGACATAGGTTTTATAGACCCAATAAGAACTTTTGGTCAATGGTATGATTGTTTTAATTAAGACGTCAAATTAATTTTAAAATAGTAAAGGTGTAATTATTAAGCATGGGAGGCAAAGTTTGAAGGCTTAAGTCCATAGTGGCTTACTAATATGTTTTTAGCAAAGATACAATTAAGTGGAATTGACATAGGATATCCCACATTTTTCCCCCGATGAAACGAAGGAGTTTGCTTGTTGATGTTCCACATCTCAATGAATTAAGATGATGAGATGATACGATATGCCTACGACATTTGCATGCATTATAAACTTATTTGATTGTGATATCAAGAAATTGGGTGGATATAATCTTTGTGGACTAATTCACACTACACTTAAATTGTACCTATGGCATAAAGTGAGCGCGTGTCAAGCTTGCACAACCCATGTTTGGTGGCTCATGTAAGACTCGACTTTGGAATTTTGGTTGAAGGTTATAATTTGCACAATCCTACATGGCCATGTTGTGTTTGCATGAGTTGGTACTTTTTCTATTAAGTTACTAAATATGCCAGAAGAAAATTTTTGGTTGGCACAATTATTCAACCCAACAACCAAAAAATAGCAAATCACAATTTTTTAAAAATAAGCCCACATAGGCAATGAGGATGGATGCCTAGCCCAACACGACCATTGTCTACCCAACCCACTTTGCATTTTAGTTGTAACTATGACGTACGTAACTATAGTTGATTATGCCTAATTAAATTCATATATTGAGTAAAGATATACATAATGATGCATCAAAACAAGCTCCAATTAAGTCCTTTGATATTCTATATTAGACAATTTATATCTTTCAATGCCTATGAAAATTCTAATGCTGGTGTTTTATATGCATATGCGTGGTGATGTAGAATGGGGACTACATAATAAGTCTATAAGTGGTGAGAGCTTGTGGACGAGAGCAGTGGTGGAGGTTTAGAAGTAAAAGTTACATCGTGGATTCTCTTGATAAATTGCCTACGTCACATGAACCTTATGTGCAATCAAAATTTAAGAGCTGTATGGGTGTGCTTGCCTCTAGTCCATTTTCTGCTAGTCTAGAAATTGTTGGTGATGGCCAATGAGATAGGTGTTTTGTCGTTCCATTTGCGAGGTCTCACTTGACATTTTGAAGTTGATAGTGGGAAGAATCGGTGGTTTTAAAATTATTGTGGAATAGATTTTTTGTAGTTTTGAAGGGTGTATGTGTAACGACTCGAGTCTCGTGCACAAACTGTTATATCATACAGACTGTCCGCTTTAAGAGATCGCCTAACTTCTTAATCTCTTACAGCTTTGTGTCGCGTCCTTCATAATTCAAACTTAAGATCTATGCATATGAGAGATTTACGCTGAATCCTGGTATCAATTGGGCGTCTCGAGTTCGAATCTTGTGGACGCTATAGAAATCTGTGAGGGAAAAGATGGACTTAAGCTCTCCCAAAACGAATAGTAAGAGAATGGTCGAGCACAAGACTTGGGTCGTTACAAAAAAATGCTCATTTTTTGTGAACGATCGAGCCTTGTGTCTGGTCGTTCTCTTAGTACTGTTCGCTTTGGGAGAGTATGAGCTCATCTTACCCCTCACGAATTTTTATCGCATCCTCAAGATGCGCATTTTCTTATAACAACCCGAGTCTCGTGCCCGATCGTTCTCTTAGTATTGTTCGCTTTGGGAGAGCATGAGCTCATTTTACCCTTCACGAATTTCTATCGTATCCTCAAAATTTGAATCCAACATTTTTGCCTTATGAAAGACTTGAGTTGAATCTTGGGGACGCGATAGAAAGTTGTGAGAGATAAGATGAGTTCAAACTTTCCCAAAACGGATAGTACATAAGAGAATGTCCTGATACGAGGCTAAGATCATTACGGTATGCGGACTACTAGCATGATTTGGTGGTAGAAAGTTTGACATCTTTGAATGAAGAGTGAGGTGGAGATAAAAAGATGGTTACTTGACTGTGTGAAGTTGGCCAGTTTGACATCTATGAGTACGAGTGAGGTGGAGATAAAAGATGGTTGCTTTGACAATTTGGAGTTGACCATACAGGTATTAGAGTAAAACAAACGAAGCTTTCAGATAGCTGTGTCAAATGACTCATGTAATACAACACCGGCATTTCTTGAGCACTTGACTATCAGATAAGTATATGACAGCTTGCATTGAAGAGGTACCAGACCAGTATAGAATGTTATAGCATTGAAGTCCGCAACATTTTTTGAAGATATGTCCAAAAGGTTTTTCTTGCATTATTTGGGAACTAATATTGGGGCTTATGCCCAATCTTTATTTAGTTTCTACCAAAGGAATTTGAGGCTTTTCATCAAAAAGGTGAGGGACTTGGGGAACTAATGAGTATTTTTGGTCAGTACTGAATATGGCCTTGGATAGTGTAAATCGAAGAGATATGATTATTGAAGTTCGGTGTCTGGAAGGTTTAATTGAATGGAATATCACTGGTTTCATTGGATAATGAAATAGTGCAGTAACTCAATGTCATCCTATCGAGCTAGTACACTGTTTTATTGAAAGTTGAGTTACAGATATATGTAGGTTGCTTTTTTTTTTTTGCTCATTCTTATGCCTTTCAAGCAATGAACCAAAAGGGATGGTAAAAAATGATTCATATACCTAAGCCCAAATTTATTGAGAACACTTTTTAAGTGCTTTTTTATTAGTTTATTCCTTTCACTTTTTAAGTGCTTGTATATTCAATTAAGTGTAGTCTGAACACTACTACCTTTTCTCACTTTCTCTTTTATGCATTAATACATTGATGGAAAAAGAAATATAATATGCTAGCTGGTACATGATTAAACCTTCATATATGATCCTTGTAAAGTGATTGCTTGTAGACACTTATTTTAGTCGGAGGAAATTTTAATTTTAGTGTTAACATGTTATTGTGGTATAGTTAATTTAAGCGCTTTGCATTTCCTGCAGTCATTTCAGAAATTTGATTGATCTTGCTTTTAATGCTCTCTGTTTTCACTTGTTTGCAGGGCAAGAGCACGTGGTTTAGGGAACTTGTAAGTTCACACTTCTCATTTGTCATATATAAAATTTTGATTCCGCTTTCATATGAAGATATGTTTAAAAATTATTAATTTTTAAATGCGTGTGGAAATTTGTTGAAGATATGTATTCTTACTAATCTAATCAAGTTTGAAGTATGGAAGCAATCATCGGTGGTTAATATTCAATTCCTTTGTCTTCCATTTCAGAATTGGTTGGGTTTCTTGTTCCGTATATGGTTTTTATTTAAGGTTTTGGATCGAGCAGAATATGATTGAGTATTATTATGAAGTTTGTATCCCTTTGTAGTTTGACCTGCAGTCTAATTATATACAAGTATGCATAAATGAGCTTAGGTCTTGACTAATTGGGTATTAACAAATCCCTAAGTTCTCATTATCAATGAGGAAGAAATTGTGTGCAGCCTAACTATTTGAAGTTAATTTAGCCCACTTGAAGATTATTATCTTTGAATTTTCGTTCTCGATATGTATCACATCAATATTTTAATGGAACTTGTAATTGATTGGAATTTAATATGCATACCTTTATAAGTTCTCATAGATCAACTCTAGATTCACCATCGTGTTGGTTGTTGGAGATTTATACCATTTATTCTAAATCTTTCTCCAGCCTTGGGAGGAAAGAGTGCAGGACTCAAACGATCAAGGTACACTGGTGCTGCTCCGGAATTTGGATCCAGAATATACATCAGGAGAGGTAGAGGTAATTTCGTTCCACTAGACATAATTGTTATATGTATCTCAATTTTTTTGCTTTCTTGTATGTCTGCTATTGTTTCATCTGAAATAAATGCGGAATTATGGAGTCATTTTCATGCAAACAAGTTCTGCATTCTATTTAATTTTTAGTTGGAGATTTGGCTAAAGGTAAACTGCTCTTGGAACTTTTTTCAATGTTAAATTTAATGAGATTTTCTCAATTTATATAACTTCTAGAACACCAATGTCACTGTGAGTTTGGACCGATGTGTGTGGACCAACTAAATTAAGCAATTAGCATCCACGTTCCTCGTGCTTGGATGGGCAAAAGAGAAGATGTGTGGTGGGGTTGGATTTAGGAGCCAGAGGAATCTTCTATCTCCAGGGATGGTTTATGCATAATCACATAAAACTGTACTGTTTTCTCCTATTGTTCTGTACCAAAATAACAATTTTTCCACATCTGTTTTTGTTTGTTTTCTCCCTTTTAGGCTTAGTTCCAGAACTTCCTTTAAAACTTTTTATATGTTTTTCTGCGTTGATGATTATGCAAGGGTTTTTTTATGACATTATTTGACACCCATTCAAGGAAAACTTTGTGTAGTTGAGGCCTAATTGAATACTAATTGAATATTTATCATGATAAGTTTCCATTTATCGTTTTTCTCGTTTATGTGTTTCTCTGCTGTCTGAAGAGGTCTCATTTATTTTTCCACCTTGATGATGCTGTGGAATTTTTCCAGGACATCATTTGGCATGCATTTGATGAAAATTGCACAGCTAAAATGATACAGCGCACTGCTGTTTCCAGTCCACATTCTGGTATGTAGATAAACACCAACTTCATTGCTTCTTAAGATTCAGTGATTTTTGGGTGCATTTCATGTTTTTATTTGTTCTCATTCTTAAATTATATTCACATTCAAGCCTTGTTAAGTGGTCTAGGGTTTTCTTTTTGGTTGAAGTCCTTTGACCTCCCGTATTTACCCTTGTCAGGTCAAGCTTTTGTCATATTTAAAACAAAAGAAGCTGCAGAGAAGGTTATTAGAAAACTGAATGATGGCTGCTTAATGCTACCAAATCGCAGGTATATGTGCGGATTCATGTACTCGTTATGCTAAAAGAAATGGTGAGAATAAACTGCGTGACTCTTGTTGTGGAAGTACCTGAAATTAAAAAGTAAATTGTAAATACCAAAAAATATGTTGAGAAGATTATTCCGACTTGACTCGTGAATTCATTGTTTTTGTGTACATTTGGTTGGTGCCTATCTTTTATTATTACATCATTTAGTTGACTAGATTCTTGATTAAAACCCATTTTTCTTTGTGTTGCTTAAAGAAGCCATACCCTGGGATTGATTTGTGTCTTAGGTGTTGGAGCATGTTAATGACTGATTCATTTGAAATGCCTGTTTTCACTTCAAATTTTGTTACTTGTATTGATGGAGGGGTATGGGGTGAAGGTGTTGGATTTGATAGCCTGGACATAGATCCACTTTCTTCAATCTAGAATGAAAAGATGTGAAAATGCATTATGTGATCTGGAGATTTTACACTGAAAGAGTTGCATTATTTGCAGGCCGCTTGTAGGTTGCTATGGGGTTCTTCCCAGAGTTTCTGGAAGGCAGACCTCTTTCGTGGGTCATTTGGCTATTGATGATGTTAGACGTCAAATACAAAGGGACATGGTACGGTTAATTTGTTGGTCATTTGTGGTCTCTTATTTGGACCGGCTCTCTTACTTATATAGACGGTGACTAAACTTTTAGCGAAAGTTTATGTTGATCACTTCTGTTTTAAGTTCATGGAACTTAACTTTTGTTACAATTTGGTGACTTTGCCTGTGTCCATTAGTTTGACTAATGGAAAGTCCGACATGTCTGTCTATTTTTCAGCCTAGTAATACTATTATGCCAGTTTTGCATTAATTTCGCTAATGGACATGGAAAACTTGACCAGTATAATGAACGTTTAAGTTTTAGTTTAAGACCAAAATTAATTTTTTTTTCTTGTAAGTTTGGTGACTACTTGTATTTCTAACACTTGTCTCGACATTAACCACAAGTGTAACAAAAATACATATACATGCACAATCTTTTAGCACGAGTTCTTAACCATCTAATGTTTATGCTTTTCTCATTGATCAGAAAGATGCAGTGTCCACTTCTCACTATTCTCAGACCAACACAATCGAATATGAAATGGCCATGGATTGGTGCTTACTTCAATCAAGATCTGATATCTGGTGGAAGACGCTTTATGAGGTGAAATCTATGTACTTGATCTAAATCTAGTAAAACATTTTTCCTCTATATTTGCTTGAGCTATGGTTTGTCGAGCCCATATTTTTTGCATTTGTTTAGGTACAAAGAGAGCAGTTAAGAAAACTCCGTGCTAATCTCAAGTCGAATTGAGCATCAACTGGAAAGTAAATCAAGCTTCATGTGAGTATTTTCACTAACTATGTGACCTGCAATTTATCTTTCCAAATATGGAGAAGACTTGTAGAACTTAAAATATATGTTCTTTTAATTGATGGATAACCTTCTCACTTGTAGATGTTGCTCAAACCTCAAATGATGGTGCTTTATAAATTTTTAGTGGTAATTGCCATCATAACTGTAGATATAACTCTTTGATATAAAAAAGTCTGTTTTGAATTATAGAGTAAAAAAAATTGAGTCAGAAATATGGAGAAGAATAGAGAATTTGCTCAACTCTTATCTATTGAATTACAATGTGGAATAAGTGAAATGCCCTATTTCTAAGGTTACGAACAACCAAAACAAGAATATACTTGTTTCCTAAGATAAAAGGTAGAAACTTTACCTTTAGGCTACAAAGAAATTATGTTCTATAAGCTAAAATCATTTTTTTTTTTTTTTTGGTGTTATATTTTTAAATATTAATAGAATGAGAAAAAAATAAAATCTGCAAAGACTCTTGGGGGTCCGGACCTCTCCCAGGACCCTCCTAGCTCCACCCTTTAAATCATTTATAAATACTTCCTGAACATGCTTTAACTTTGATACCAGTTAAATTAGAGTACAAATAATTGAGGCAATATATGGAGAAAAGATAATTTGTCAACTCTTATTGTCTCTTGAATGTTTTTTTAAGACAGTGAAAGAAGAGACCCTATTTATAGGAGTACAAACAACTAATATCTTCCCTATGAATACTACCATAATGTCAAGCTCCTGTTTGATACACATTAAAATGGAAAGAATGCAATTTTTTTTTTTGGTGATGTAATGGTAAATATGTGGTTGAAAAAGAAGGAAAAGTTATTGATGTGATGGAAAATATTATTTTATTGAAGAATGTGTAGTTGAAAATGAGTAGAAGAATGAGAATGAAAATTATAATGTGGCTCAAACAGGTAAATGTAAGAATCTGTGATAATTATGAATCACGCTATTATGTAAATATTTCAGTATGCACTGAACAGACTGGTAATATTCCAACAGTAAGTATTGGTGGATACTGATCTTATTTTTATTTTGTTTTGGTTCTATCATTATGTCTACTTTTGTTTTCCTTGTTTCACCAGATATCTGCACTCTTCCACATGGCTTGCGAACAATTATATTAGGATTTCTTGATTTTGGTTTTCCATAAAGTAGAAATTAGGCAAAAACAGAAGTGTTTAAGTCTTTTTCTTGTTAATTTTCTAATTAAATGCTTCCGCGAGTGTTGGGTAATTTTCAATGGATTTGTTTATTTTTGGCAGGCTGAAGAAAATAGTATCTACCTGTCATATGTGGAAACTTCTGCCCGTATATAATTCAGAGCGAGGATCACCTACTAGTAGTATTTTCATTTGAATATCTTATATGAATACATTGCTGAGATCTCGATGTTACTTTGTGGGACACGGTAGAAATTAGCTACACGTTTCACAGGTGCTATATTTGACTACTGCTGCCGATCTTGAAGTTGTAGATCAGGCAATTTTTGGTTATACTATGCATCTTCTCGGCGCACCTTCTATGCAAGACGAGTGTTTTGAGCGAAATATTTTGATTAACAGCAAATTTCAATGGCATCCCATGAGGTATCAGGCTATTAAATACTCTCTCTCTCTCTCTCTCTCTAGTTTAGTGGGCAAAAGTCATCATAATTACAAGATAACTGTATGAATTGTAGGGTATTTGGAGAGATCAAAATGCAAATACAACATAAATTTCATTATTTGGGAGGATGGTGGCGTAGACTATAACCTTGATATTGTATCTAACCGAAAGGGGGGAAGAAGAAAGTCTTTTTACAATATGGGCTGAGCCAAACATTGGCCTCGAAATTTTCTACTGAAAATTATACCACACGCCTGTTTTTTAATAAATATTAAACATTACTTTGTGATGTTTTTTTCTCCATAAATATTGTAAAATTATAGTAAAAGCAAAACAAGCCCTTAAACGTTGTTGATTAATATCGAAATCCCTAATTTGGAGTCTCTTCATCTTCCTCCCAAATCGACTCCATCTAGAATCACTCTCCAAAAAATCTAGATTATGGAAGTGTTGATGTGTTTAGGTAACAAATATATATTCAAAACATTAACATAATCGAATTTTTCAGGAAGTGTTGATGTGTTTCTAAAATGTCAAAAACACCTCCATTCAAACTTGAAACTGCACAATCATATACTCGCAAAGAACGGGTTTTGTATGAAATGATTTGAACCATAACATCATTTCCCTATAAATGAAGTACTGGGTATCCACTTATTGTGCAGTTGAGCTCAACTCGGTACGTACAAAATGATTCTTGCTTGCCATGTATAGAATGGGAAACTTATATTTGGGCCATTCCCACAACTCTTAGGCACACATGCTTCATACCGATAATCAACACAAAATGACTGTTTTGCTAAAACGATTATACAGAATATACCAAGCTCAAATTTGGAAATGAAATGTGTATGTTGATCATCATGTTCCACTCTTAAAGACTGGATTTTCTTGACTTACATTGAAGGATTTAATATATTTGTCTTACAAGTGTGGTCTAAGTCTCTTCTTCTTGTTTATATATTCAGCCTTGCTACATGTACTCTTTGGAGTACATGTTGGTTTACCCGACCCCCCCTCCCTCCCTCCCTCACATGGGGGTCGGGTCCGCGTGGGATGAGACATACTAATTAATGAAAAGTTGAAAATAAGAATTCAATGGAGAAAGAAAATAATTGTCATCATGAATAAAGATTGGGAGTTTAACTACGTTTAAAATGTGGTGTGTCAAATAAAAACTGTGATGGTAATATAACCATCATTTACTAATTTAATCGATAAATAAATTGTGATTAAAAAATAAAAATGTGACCTATAAATTTGTGATTTGTGACCAAGAAATAATCCGTGGCCAATTAATTTGATAATATATATATTGTCGTGCTTGAACAACTCGATTACGTTACGTGATATCGGCCTCTCAATTTGTTACCCGGACCTCTCCCTTTGTTACATTCTTTGCGTGTCACCGCTTGAATCAAAACATCCTATTGGACCAACTTCCAAAAAAATCCCACCACGAGAAATTGGCTAAGCTTATTAGTGTAATTCTTTAAACATAAATAGGGAAATCCCAATTCATCGGGC
>CAIGRF010000622.1:8173-26324 GCA_903798235.1 Fraxinus ornus | reverse complement strand
ATATAGAAGCTTGACCCAATTCAATTGTATTTAAAAAAAAAAATAAACCAGTTTTAAAATAGAAAACAATGGAGCCATCTCCAAGATGATTTTTTTGGGAAAAAATGAAATTCCATGTTCCATTTTTGAGGTCATCCCATTCAATCCAATTGGGATGCTCTGGACCTGACATGTCACTTGGCAGGAAAAATATAAGTTGTGTGGCTTGTGCTGCACTGCTGTTTAGTTGACCACACACTTCCAAATTTTACGAGTATTTACACTCGTTGTGCAGTTGATGGCAAACATCATATCTAGATACTTTCACATGTTTCACCCTAGAGCCTATATTTATAGCGTGATGAAAACCAAAATATATTCACTATAATACTAGTAATAAGAAATGCGTTGAACCAGTACAACTAGATGTTGTGTAATGATAATTATTTCCTCACGTTGATCATAATTTTAGAATTGAATAGATATATAATACATGTAAAGTAAAGCTCTCACCTGTGAATTAGTTAATATGAGGCAGTAGCCAGACTAGTGCTTCTGCCAGAAAATTCTAGAGGGAAATCTGAGTGTAAATTTAACCCTGAAGTAATACGTTGTGGAGATGTTCCTACTTCCTATTGATTCTTGGAATATGAACCTGAATATTACAATTAGGAAATATCAAATTGAAAGCCTATAACTTACATAGTGTGCTAACATGTTATTGAGGGAGCCATGAACTGATGCATGTTGGTGACATGTTTTAGATTGTTAAGAATTCCAATTACACAATTAATTTGATAGACTTATGGAGAATTTAAGGTTCATCTGGTTTATTAATCATTCCTACAAATAATTGTGGTAATTAAATTGATTTTGAAATATTAATATTCGCGTTTCAGTCCAATATTTTTCCCCAGATATTTCAGCTAATAAATTGACATCATGCATTATTGATATTGGAACTGCATCTATTGATTTGTTGGCAACATTTTTTATGTATTAATTTAGTAACATATCATTTAATTTTTACTTTTAATCTTCTTAAGTAGAATTTAGCATAATCGATATTCTCTGCTCCCTGCAGGCTTACTCTTGCAATGGAAGAACATGTGGATCTTGATACATACCAATTCTGGTTTCTTTTATGTTAATGGAAAATGACACATGAAATAATGTGAAGGGTCAATATATTGTATGATTGATGAACTACTTGTGAAAATACTTATATTGCGCGTAATCTGTTGCCTAGTCATTGTTAATTTCTTCCTGCACGTTGTGTTCTCCGAATGGGTCGAGTTTTAAACTCAATGTTATTGTCCGGCTGTATTGAACCTTTCATATTTCCTACGTTAAGAAATTAGTCGTCATAATCTTAGGTGTTCATGTTCCTACAGCATTTTGAGTCGAGTTTTTTTCAACGTTAGTATCAAGACAGATTCTTATAAATATCAATAATCATTACATTACTATGATCATCCCATTGATCCCAAGGTAAAACGAGCAGTGTACGTAATATGCTGGTCTGAAACTGAAAACAAAGGGATGAAATATTGGGATGACACGAGTTTGCTGAAAATCATGGTTTGTTCACCTTGGTTTCCTTGAATTATAGTGTGCAAGGGTTTTCCTACTTGTACATAAAATACATACATAAGCTGTTAATCTGTTATCGAAAATGAGAGGAGGAAAAAGATTGGATAAAAATGTTGATTGCGTTTTAAACTGATAAATGGTAGACTGTCACGTCAAATTATGTAGTTCATTATGTAAATCTAGACTGTCACGTCAAATTATGTAGTTCATTATGTAAATCTTGATGTACATGTAACAAGATCCAAATTGCAAATATGTGAGTTTGGAAACCAAAAAACTGTAATGCAATTGGGAATGAGCAATTGAGATTCTTGAAATTAATACACGGTGATGTACTTATGTGGCGATTCAATGTAAGAATCTTGTAAAATTATATTAAGAACATTTTCGAGAGAGCTTTAAATTTAGATAAAAAGTTTTTATACACACTAACGACCTCCTCTATTTGACTCTTCATTTGCTATTACTCATTTTTCGTAATTTTTTTATTTAACACAAATTTGAAATCCAAATAAATATTTATCTAACGAATCTAGCATTATATTGAATAATCGTATTAAACTTTTCGGTCAAACAATCTCAACCATTCTTATACATAAACCCTGCTTCAACTCTATATTTTCATTTTTACATAAATTTAACTTCAGGTTTGAACCCTATTTTTTATAAACTCATTTTCAATCACACATTATCTCAATAAAATAATTAAAACGTAAATTCAATTTTTTCCTACTTTTTAATCTCACATTTTTCAAAAAATAACTATTACAAAACCTATTTTTCCATAAAATGGGCTCAAAATCAAATGGATCCTAATATGGCAATTAGTCGAAAGGGCATTACACTTGGAGCAATTAAATGCAAATCTAAGCCATCAAGATGGCAAGGGGAATGGAACCCCACGTTATAGAATAAAGCTTTTTGTAGAAATGAAAATTACAGAAATCATTACAGACGATGAGGTGGCAATACTGCATAGCTGGTTTAAATTTGTTTTGTGTCCAACATCCAATAAATGCTTACCAACTGACAATCTGTCAAAAAAACTGTCAAATACTTTTGTACATATTGCAAAATTGTTGTTGACAAGTCAATACACCAAATTGATGACAAAACATAATCTCAAGGGGTATGGTGGGAGGACGATAGTTCAATTATGTGGGTTAGTTGTTTTTAGACTTCTCAAACAATATATATAAATTGAGTTTTGTCACTTTAGGTTGTGGGGATTGTCAACATATTTCCAAACTCATTCTGCCTTGCACTAAACCTGAGGGGATAGTTTATTAAGGTGGATTGCAGTACAACTCTACAAGTATTAAAGAAGAAATAGATATTAAAATCTTATTAGTTGTCTGAAGTAGTCCTGTTGAGTAAAGAACAATTAAAATAACCATGATAGTATATTAAGCCCAGCTTTAGTAAGCAATTTATATATGAGAAAATTTCTTGGTTAAGTTTCACCCATTTCAAATTTAAGAGAAAAGGTTTAAAATTTCAGATTTTTTAAAGTTTAAAATTTTAAATCTCAGATTTTTATTTATAAATTAATTAATTGAACATATTAAGGTCACAATTCCATATAATTTGGTCACAAATTCCATATAATTGATCACAAATCACAAATTTTACATGTCATAAATTATTTTACGATCACAATTCAAAAAATTTATATGTCACAATTTGTTCATCAGTCACAAATCAAAAAATTATGTTACAATTTACTCATCGGTCACAAATCTATCAAATTAATAAGTCACATATTATTCATTGGTCACAAATCACAATTTTTATGTCACAAATTATTTTACGGTCATAATTCAAAAAATTCATAAATTACAATTTGTTTATCGGTCACAAATCAAAAATTTATACGTCACAATGTATTTGTCGATTTCAAAGTGTTTATAAGTTACAATTCATTTATCGATCACAAATTATAAATTTTATCCGTCATAACTTATTTAAGGGTCGCAAATTGTCAAATTAATTGGTCACAAGTTATTTCTCAATCACAACTTAGTAAATTGTGAGTCACAATCACATTTTTAGATCATATATTATATATTTGTCACTAATTACTCAATTTATTGGTCACAATCAACCAATTTATTAGTCACAAACAATATTAGTCACATTCGATTGTCGCCGCCACCAACACCACGATGCCGCTGTCGCTGCCGCCACCACCCGCCATAACTATTTGCGACCACCACCTCACCACTGCCAACAATGCAGATCCACTACCACACCAGTGCAAAGTCTGCTCGCCTCCGCCGATGCCACCACCACATGAACAGCCACCAAACACCATGACGCCACCTCCATCGCCATGCCATCGCCACCACCACCAACGCTCAACTTCAAAACCACCACCAACAAACCACCATTTTCAACTATAAAACAACCACCAGTGTCAACGCCACCACCAACACCCGCGCTACCACCACCATCACTCACACCGCCAACACCAACGTACCATCAATGTCACGACTAGCAAAAGCAGTACCACTACCTCATGTACCAAAAATCAGGACCACCATCTCCATTACACCACATTCACCAAAAAAAAACCCAAATCTGATGTCCCCGTCGCGACTGCACGGTGCTGCAAGCATTCAAACCCTAATTAATCCTGTACCAAAAATCACAACCACCCATCACGGTGCTACAAGCATTCAGAGGCCATCGTATCTCTGCGCGTAGCAGTGTCACAACAACCGAGCTCGACAGTCACACGGTACAGCTGCAAGAGCAGAAGATTGACGATGCAGAATCGCTGCGCCGCGATGGGCAGAGAGAGGGAGGGATGTCGACTGCTGTGAGGAAAAGAGAGGGAAAACTACACCGCGATGGTAGAGAGAAAAGGATGCCGACTGCCGTGACTGCGCCGCAACAATAAAGGGAGAAGGAACTGCCGTGACTGCGCCGCGACGGGTAGAGCTACCGACTGTCGAGAGAGAGAGAGAGATGGGTTTAGAGATGGGGAGAGAGAGAGATGAAAGGGGAAATTAATTAGGGTTTGAGATGAATTTTTGTGGTATTAATAATATTAAATATTTGAAATAATATCTGATTTCTGAAATTGAATATTAAAAATTCTGGTTTGATATAATTACCACTTTATATAAATCCAATCTAACTGCACACTCATCAAACATAAACCCTAATGCACATAACTTTGAATCATGATAGGCATCGAGATTCAGTAGAGCATACACTTGTTTACAACTGGAGTTCTCCACAAATACACTAAATTCATAGAACAAACATGAACTTATCCGAATGAAGTCTAAAGAAAAAAAATGGAAAAACCGGTTTCTTAAGCATTCAAGAATTAATACTCAGAACCTGGCAGACCAGTAATCAATTTCCTGCAATACAAAGTTTTCAGTTAATCAAGCATTTTCCGGTTAACAAGAATTCAATGTAAAAAATAAGCAACTTTGGACAATTTATTGTAGAATGAAAAGAACTTGATTTTAATCTAAAAACCAAATAAGATAACTTGAAAAAAGTTACACATCGGCAGTTAACAAACAAGATTTACAATTTCCTTTCAGCACTGTTGCTGCCCCTCATAAGAATTGTCAATCTCTTTGCACTTGTCGTGAATTCACTTTAATCACTATAAAATGCAAATCCCAAAGTGTAATTTAGATGAGGTTTGAATCACGAAAAGTAAAAAATAGTAATTGATAAGCTTTACCTGAATGGTTCTTCTCCAGCTTGTTTAACAGCACCTGTTGCATCATGATAGAACACGTGGCTCAACATTTCTGATCTTTCAATCCCAAACAGGTTTTCCAGCCTTTTGTATAGCTCTTCGTATGATCCAAGAAGTCACAGATCAAGAGTTCGATCCACATTTTCAGACTCCAGGAATACTTTGCAGTGACCAGCATCCAGGCCAAAACTTTCTGGAACGCTATGCCAGTCAAGAGCCAAACTTTCAGCGTTCAATGGTGTCTGACCTAAAGAACTCTTTTGTGTCGATAAATTTGAAATTTCATGTTTTGAGCAATCGGATATCTGCTGCTCGGTAAGTATTGACTGACCAAAAAGTAAGAATCCAGGTCTCTTGACGTTATCAGTCTTCTCTGACTTTTGACGAGAGTTCCCCATGCTTAACAAACAAGATAAATTTTCATAACCAACCATGTCTCTTTCAACAATATCAAAAAAAAATTTAACTTGTTGATCAAGACACAGGTAAGTAGGTGGTAACAGTCCCAACTGCAGTTTGTTGTCAAGGTGGAGATCCGATAACGAGACTCCATTCTGAGCATGCCTGGCTCCCTGTATGCCTGCAGTAATTTTGTCAGATGGATAGCGCAAGGGAATATTTGGTCCGAGGGGATTGCCTGAGAACGATGGCATTGGAAATTTGCCATCCAGTGAGAAGTCAGGATGATGCGATGAATGCAACCTTTTTCTTGGCGATGAGAAGGGTGAGAGCTGAATGGCTGGCATATTTGGGACCAATTCAACCAGCCATGGGTTAACACTCTTTATATTTTGCGGTAAATCTGGTTCATCCCATGTAACCTAAAACAAATTAGTGAGATGGAAAATAAACGTAAGCATCGATTATGTTGTTAACTTAAAAAAAAAATTGCAACTATATTGGAGTGCATGTAAAGTATTAAAAACTGGGAATAAAGGCAGAGAGTAGAAAATGAACTATCATCCAATGTTATTCATCTTGGAAGTAAAATTTCTGTCAGCATCGGATCCACATGAAACAACAAACACCAATATTTTTCCCTCTGGATTGATTTGATTAACATGATTTTGTCACCAATCACCATTGGTAGACTATATCTGAGCGTGTGCATTTGTGCACACATGCCTGTTTGGGTCCAAAATTAAATTCAAACAGACAGCCAATAGAAGGCAGACACGAGCATACTAATAGAGGCGATACTCAAGTCCAAGGTGCAAAAAAAGAGGGAATATATCGAGATATGTTAATGCCTTTTGGTCTGGTAGGCACGGCAATAAGAGTGCATTAAATGTTTTGGTACTTACGTGAAAATTATCGCTTGGATCAATTTGTAACGTGATTAATATGTAACACATAATGTGATTCATGAAAAAATCATTGCAACACTTAACAACAAACGAACTGGCAATCAAATCAGAACCATACAATGTACTGGTATCTGGAAGCAGGAAGAAGACGATTATCCTTGCATGCCAAGGAAAATGGATAAGATTTAGTCTTTCATCTATATGGATACAACACTTAAAACTTCGTTACCTGAAGAAGCCGCTATAATTAATTAGGCCAACGAATAGGGTCAGCAATAGTTCCTGTAAACCAGCTAATCCAGGAAGAATCCTCAGTTTCAAAAGCCATCTTAAACCTCATTCCATCATGCCACTGGATCCTCATCACGGCGCTCACAAAAGATGCCAAAACGCAAAACTCTGGCAAGTTTGTGCCAGGGTAATAAACCACCACAAAAGACTGTCCATTGGCAGCTAGAAATGCAGCCTCTAACACAGATTCAGGACTCACTCTATTCCACTCCCTTAAATTCCCATTACTACCAACTCTATGCATCAGCATGTTGTCATCTTCTTTCAGAAATGCCGATAATCCCCCAAAATTTCGAGAACAACTTGAGTTCCACCCAGATGAGGACTCATCACCAGAAATGCCGCAACCCTTCTTTGCCCTCCTAATCCCAACAAAAAGATTTCCATTTTCTGCCCTCAAAAACAAGACTGAGTCTCCTGCAACCAGCATCTTCTGATCAGGGGCGGAGCCAAGTATATTGTTCAGTGCGGGTACTATTTAATCAACGCCAAACTTTGAGTTTGGCCATGAATTTAATGATGATAAAAATATAAAACAATATTACGACAATACTAAAAACGACATAATTTATAAATTACACTATTTCCTTGTGAGTTTTCGTACTTTGATATCATTATACAATTACACTGGGTTTTTTTTCGTTTTTCGAGGTTTCTTTTTCTGAACTTAAGTACTAGGATCCACAGGAGATGATTTGGGCTTGTTTACATGATTCTGTGTCTTGAGTAACTTTTGGAAGACAAAGGAGAGGGGCAACACCAGAATCCCTCTGGGATCACAGCAATTGGAACATTTTTAATCTTAGTTTGACCCTGTTCTACTCTTGTAAGTCTAATTTCAGCAAGAAACTCAACCCCTAAGTCAATTTTTGGCTCTTACAAACTAAAAAAAGAATGTGGAAGAATTCCAACAAACATTTACTTCTACCCAAATTAAACAACTTCTCCGTCATCAATTAAGATAAAGAACAAAAGTTTAATTTTGAATTTAAACATCGGTCCTCTTACAGAAACTCAGTAATTGACTGAAATATATACGGAGAAAACATACCAAATTTAAATTCAGACCCTAAAAGCAGACATAAAGTGCTAGACTAAATTCCATTACAATAGAATCTCTCCACAAAACTGATCTCAATTGGAGAGAAAAAAAAAACATAATCTTTATGACCAATAATGCAGATCTTCAAAATTTAGACAACCCAAAACGACAATTAGTACAAGAAAAAAGTAAATACAAAACATAACTCTTCAAAAATGTTCTTATTTTTTTATTTTTTTATTTTATTTTTTTCATACAACTAGCTCAAATCTTAGTCCAAGGAATTTAATCTACTCATTAAAACGGAATTCTAAGAAAACTCAGAAAAAGTACAACTAACCAAATAGATGAAAGGCGCTGGCGGTTGATGGTGGAAGGCGGAGAGATGTCGAGATATGAGAGACCTTCTTTACCTTCTTCTTCTGCCAATGGACGACATCGAGACGCGAGACTCAGAGACGAGAGAGATTGTTGAGAGAATTCAAGTCCCAGATTCTGTTGTTTTAGCCTTCAGGTTTGGATCTGCCGATTTGGGATCTCCTTCAATGCTGAGAGATGAGATTGGATTCAATGGATTTGTATATTGGATTTGGATTTGGATCATATTATATTTTTCTTGTTTCAAATTTTTTCTATTGGGCTCGTAAATTGGAAAACACAATATGCCAATTCTAAAAAAAAGAAGTGGAAATTACATAAAACTAGAATTTGATTCAACAGAATATGGAACATGTCCCTTCTTTATCTAACAAATGAAAATTGAGATCCAACTAAATTCAAAACTAGAAATTTATCAAATTTAACAATGGAGATAGAAACTGAGCAACTCTGTGATCTCAAAGGCAGACCATTTAAAATCATAAAATATAATATATATATATGACAAATAATTTTATTCTAAAATTTCGGGGTGTTGCAACCATGTATTGTTTTAACATTGTGCAAGTGAATACCGTCTGCTAAAGGCATTTATTTGAACATCTAAGTGAACATAACAGAAAGAAAAAGTGTAGGAACAACGAACTTCTTTAACAAAGGAGGGCAACACCTATTACAAAATCTAGTAATCAACCATATCATTTATGACTGAGTGAAGGAGATAAACTTCTAATTTTTAGAAGTCTATAGAAATTAAGCAATGGTTGAGCAAAAGAATGATGTTATAAAGTAATAGAGCATCATAAGAGGGAACAGAAAGAAAGATGAGAGTAATGATGACAAAGCGAGATCACCAACACTCTCCTGAGCAAACCCTAAAAATATTACTACGGATGGAAATAAGGAAAGACACGTGAAAGAGAAAAACTGGCACCGAACAAGTTGATTTTCTTGCCAAAAATCTGGATGCTAATTGATTCCATTCCAAATTTATTTACCACGTTTTCCTTCCTATGGTAACCCCCAATTTGGGTCACCAATCCCAACAGAAAATAACCTAACACTTGATTTGAAAAGCATTAAATAACCCAAAGCTTTTAGAAATGATGAAAATGACCTGCATTATATAGTTGTGACTTGTTCCACCTTAACCACAAATGATTTTCCCTAAGTAGCAGTTTATCCTCTTCTCTATTTCACTAATGGAGCTCGCACAAATCGTACGAGCACTATTAACTTAATACGTAGCATTGATTACTAAGGTCGAACCTGAGCGCATTAATTTTTACTCGCCTAAATTAGGTTTTTCAACTAATGTACAAGATAATTTTGTTTATTTTTCATGTTTTTCCCGAAAGTCTAGAGAAAGCTGATTTTCCTCTATTTGATAACCTGCTACTAATTCCTCTTCTGCTTCTAATAAATAAAGGCAATCTCTCACACTCGATTAGAGAAGAAAATCGATAAAACCTACCAAAAAAAATTATATTTTAACTGCGCTTCTACTAATTTTTAATCGCATGAATTAGTTTTTTTCAACTGATGCATGACAGATTCTCCAAAACTAACTTCGATATAAATTATGTCAATCTTAGTGCTTGCGTCAAGGTCTAAATTGCAAAAAAAAAAAAAAAAGGGTGAATGTCCAATTAGAACAAGCTCTTCCAACTTTAATGAACCAGGAAGCACTAGCCCGTTATCCTTCCACTGCAGAGAATGGGAGGTACTCGCTGCTCTGTGAAACCAGCCTGACGCAGTCCCCTCCACTCTAAGAGTCATGCAGCCCATGCTTTCGCATGAGCCACATGGCCCAATTCTTTGCTTGGAATGGGCAGGCCAGCAGAATGCTAACCATGATCCAGTCGGATAGGCTTGGACAATGTCCAAACACCCTTGGGCCTCCACTTGGATGACAGGCTTGCGTTACCAAGCCCGGCGATTCAATCTTGCTTCTTGCATGTTAATAAATTGGTTTTATATATGGTTTCTTTCCGATGTGGGATGCTGTAGCTTTTGAACCAACATTTTCAAGTCTTTAAGTGCAGGACGTATCCTGTGATTAATGCTCTGATTCTTTTCACAAGTACATTCGTTCTGATACCATATTGCAATTTGTTTAGGTGGCACCGGGAGTTGGGACTTTGCGATCTGGGTCGAGCTTGTTATTCAAGTTAAAACTAGTTTTTTAAATCCTCACCTGGTTTGGAGTTTGCCTTTTCGGGTTTGAGATTGTAAAGGAATCCATTGTTAATTTGTTATAACCTCGAAGGTGTGTACTGTATCTGTATAGTATNGATTCATTCATCAGGGCAATATACTTCTTTCTCACATTTGCCAGCGGATGTGGCTCTATAGTCGATTTATCTTGATAAGCCTCTTTAAGTATAGCAGTGCAAGTCTTATTCTTTAGTGACAGATAAAATATGTGAGGATGTCTCTCGAAAGCCTTGTGAACTTTCTGTGGCAACCCTAAATACTTCCTCAGGCACAAAAGCTTCTTCCTCTCGACAGAATGCTCCACGAATAGACTCAATAACTCGTGAAGCAATGCCACCACTCGTTTCTCAGATAAATCGCTATCCGGCCGTAAACCTGAGAAATCGTCGTATGGAGAAACATATGGAAGCCCCTGAAATTCATCCAACCAATCTTTTATCTTCTGCTTTAACCTCAATCCCTTAGAAGGAAATAGAGGGAATGCAATCGATTCGTTAGCTCTTCCATTATATAAAGACCTCCTCATTGCATTCTTTTGTAGCATAGACAAAATCTTCCCATGGTTATCATCAGAATAACTCTCAGTGACAGCCAATCCTTTCAATCCATCTTCCATTTCTATAATCCTAAAACACTCATAATTACCAAGAAATTCCAAAGGGTCCCTTGAAAATTCCTCAGGTAAGCCTAAATACCATTGCAAGGTGTGAATTACCTTCAAAGGCAGCAGCTTTTTGCTGCCAGACATCAATATAAATTTCTTCAATCTCTCCAAAATATCAGCTTTAAATTTTGCATATAGCATTTTTTCCTCCTCATCAAGCTCAATGGCTTTGTGGGTCAGCCTAAACCAAGGCAAATTGTACTTTGGACCCTCAAACTCCTCAAAAAAAGATGGGTAATTCCTCAAGAACCTTGCAACCTTACTATGTATGTCGAAATCTGACCCTTTCTTGGAAACAGCAGAAATCGGAATTGAATAATTGTCATGCGGTGACGATGAAGATGATATGAAGAAATTCTTGAGAGAGATGATGGGTTTGAGTTGAAGGGATTTGTGTACGGAATCAATGGAGTCATAATATGAGTCTTTTTTCCATTTCATGTACACATCTACATAGGATTGGATTTGGTTGTATGAGTAGGCTGACGAAGGGTTGTGAAGGAAGGGAAATATGGGATTTCGTGAGGAGAAGAAGAGGAACCTTTGAAGAGAATTCCTGCTTTCTTTTATTAACATTGATGAGCAGCCGAGAGTGGTGGTGGTGGAGGGTTTTGCTAGGGGATATGATTTTCTGAACTTATTTTAGGAAGGCAGGCAATAAAATTACAGCACAATAAACTTTTCTTGAAAAATAATCGAATGGAAATACATTTCTTCGACCATACAACTTTCTAAAAGAAGAGTGAGCTTCATATCATTTGATATGAAATGAGTGACATTTAAAGTTCTGTAAATATCAAAACCTTTTTTTATTATTTGGCTTACATCTGCAGATACATATTGGTGGAAGAACCCGATCATATATTCATAAATCCGCTGCCTAATTTGGCTCGTGGAGGATATCCTGCTGCTTTCCCCTTCTTCTATATCAAACCTACATAACATGAAAAAATCTTAATGAAGTATTTCCCAGAGGAGAAGGGTCCTGTTACAAATATCGATCCAATTGGCAATTCTCCAGTAATAATAAAAAGGCGAATCTATTCATGCTTTTGCAAATTTGGCCAAAAGCCCAGAAACCCAAAATGAAGAAAAACCTCAAAAATCGTTACATCAATTACAGATAACAAAACTTGATTTTTTTAAACATTTTGAACACTTTCTAAAGTGTTGATGCATAACCCAAAAACGAAGGTCATATAATCAAATGCCCAAAGAATAGACTATAGATGTGAACAATCCCACCCCTTTTGTCTCTTTCTTTTTTCACACAGCGCTATCATCAACAAATTTGGAGGTGCAGCCAATCTCTCATGCGCACACAATAAAGAAAACTCTTGATACTTTTTTTTGTCTTTTATTGCACACATAAACAATAATTAATAATTATTAACATAAATTTATATTAAAAAAACATAAGAAATATTGATCCACCACGTTCACACTTCTGCTCTGAAATGGAAGATTCAGGTTGATGTTAAATATCATATTTAATGCAAACCCACCAAGCAACAAACTTTTTTTCTGAATTTGAACCTTCATTTCAACAGTTCCCTTAGTTTGACCCTGTTCTACTCTTTCTAATTTCAGCAAGAAATTCAACTCCTAAGTCAATTTTTGGCTCTTACAAACTAAAAAAAAGAATGTGGAAGAATTCCAACAAACATTTACTTCTACCCAAATTAAACAATTTCTCTGTCATCAATTAAGATAAAGAACAAAGGTCTAATTTTGAATTTAAACAACGGTCATCTTACAGAAACTCTGTAATTGACTGAAATATATACGGAGAAAACATACCAAATTTAAATTCAGACCCCAAAAGCAACCATAAAGTGCTGGACTAAATTCCATTACAATAGAATCTCTCCACAAACACTGGTCTCAATTGGAGAGGGAAAAAAAACATAATCTTTATGACCAATAATGCATATCTTCAAAAATCAGACAACCCAAAATGACAATTGGTACAAGAAAAAGGTAAATACAAAACATAATTCTTCAAAAATGTTCCTTTTTTTTTCATACAACTAGCTCAAATCTTAGTCCAAGGAATTTAATCTACCCATTAAAATGGAATTCTAATAAAACTCAGAAAAAGTACAAAGACTAACCAAATAGTTGAGAGGCGCCGGTGATCGTGGTGGAAGGCGGCGAGACGGAGAGGCCGTCTTCTTCTGCCGATGGAAGGCGGCGAGGCGAGAGACTCAGAGACGAGAATGAGATTATTGAGAGAATTCAAGTCCCAGATTCTGTGGTTTTAGCCTTGAGGTCTGGATTTGCCGATTTGGGATCTGTGATATTGGATTATTTGTTTCAATTTTTCTCTATTGGGCTGGTAAATTGGAAAGCCCAATATGCCAATTCTAAAAAAAAATGAGAGAGATTGGGTTGGACCCAAAAGTTCTGTGCTTGCACTGGACCTATTGGGCTCCGCCCCTGCTTCTGATTGACAAAATTACTCCACCCGGTAGTCAACAAATGCCTCCTAGTCCTAGGTGTTCCCCTATATATATGTGTGTGACTAAACTTCCAAGCCTCCCCATGAACATCAGAACATCCTTAGCAATTACCGTCTGCACGGGTGGATCAGCTGCATAATCAAGCTGCGGAAAGAGTACTTTGGGACCGAGAACTCCCCACCATTATTGGCATCTGATTGGGTTACTGTTTTCGCAAACGGAGTGGGTTTTCCATTAGATTCAGATCCATTACTCCCCAGACCCTCATCATCGAAATTATCCTTATTGTTCCCAATCGGGATCAGCCTAATTTTCGCATAAACTTCATCTGTTTCAGGCTCCACTAAATATTTCAATGCAGCAACCCGGCAGAGGATTAGTGGCTCCAAAATCCACATTGGTTAGGGTGTGCTCGGCATGCCCCTGCGGAAAATGGACAACCTTGGAATTCACCGGAGGAATTTGGACCAGTCCTCCAGCGCAGGCATGCCATAACTCAGAACCCAAACTCTTTCCCACCTCTTCCTTCATTTTCGAGTTTTTACACCTTAATTCCCAATTGCAAAATCAAATTATTTTGAAGGATACAGCAATCATATAGTTTTGTGCCCAGCAAAAAAATCTTGCTTATAACTGAATCTTCACTAAATGCTGTAAACAATCCAAACAAGCAAGATAGTCAGAAACACTGACACACCTTTGAGTTAAAAACTAATGAGGTATGAAAGAAAAGACAATAACATTAGAAGATGACGCAGAGATCTATATAATGTACCTTTCAAAGCCATACATTGGAGCAAGAATTCTTCATCCTAAACCTTTTTTCAACCTTAAGGATGTCAAAATGCCTTAGAAAAAAACCCCAAATAAAAAATTTAAAAACCTCAGAACATGAGCAAAGAGTAGATGTGAGTAAGAATCTTGGTTTCCGATAAGAATAATACACCGAAAATATCGCCACAGAATTAGACGCTACAGTTAGATTTCTACGACTTCACACTCACTGGCTTTGAGTTGATAAAACGATGGCGTATTAGAAAGCTCAAAAAGGAAGAAAAAACCAGCTCTCTACTCCACCTGGATTTGTTTTTTATTTTTGTAATTATATTCTTAGTCTTACTTCATACAGAATATGATAACAAAAATTTGACAGAAAATGTTCAGACAACACTTGGCGTATTTATTGGAGATTTAAGCCTCAAGCACAGGAAATAATCAACAGATTTCATACATGGTGCTGTTGTGTCAGCATTCTGTTTACCTATTTTACTTTTTCTTTTTCTTTTTTTTCTTCTTCTTCCAATGAAAATTCATTAAGTGTTGTTTCTGTAATTTTTCTGTGATTATTTTCTGTACTTGTAGTAGAGTTCTTGGTTGGAAGATGGATAAATAAAAATAAAATAGGTGAATCAGAATTCGCCATACCTCAAAATTTTTCTTTGCTTGGGACTTTTTCCCTGTACTAATATTTATTTTGATTTCTTTATTTTTTTGACAGCCCAACAGTAATACTTTAAACACAAAATGATTAGTGGGTTATTGGATTACCATAGACATAACTAAGATTCCAAGTAGTGTTACCAATCAAATTTGTTGGGAAAAAAATAATAATTCCTTTTTGTTGTAAATTAATTTTTTTTATTGAATTATTAATCTATCCCTATAGCCCTATTTCTTACCTATGAATATATAATTTTGGTTTTCAATAAAATATAGAAATTTATTGACTCCGTTGTCTGCACAAATGTTCTTATATTTTGTGTTTGTTGAAAAATCACTCTTCACATAATGAGAATACACACATGAGAGTAGACCTCATTTTTTTGGACAATATTTAATTCACATAGGGTCCACCCCCGTCTGAGTATCTGTACAAGCAGAAATTTTGTCACAAAATACACCAAAAATGTGTGTTTTCTTCCCCCTAATCACTTTTTACTCAATTCGATCTTGTTTTGAAAAATTGTTCATATACCTTTGCAGTTGTTTCACAAGAACACACGAAAAGATCTAACAATAGAATCATGAATCCAATCTTGCAAAAAATACACAAATCAAACCTAGGTTACAAATTTGTAGACTACCTGAAGTATCTGGATTAGTCAACATTATCACATCAATATGATAGATGAAATGTTTGTTTCTATTCAAAGAAGCATAAACCTAATGTCTCAAAAATTCAATTATGTAATTACTGGAAGAGTATTATTCACTCTGATTTACATGCAATTTTTATGAACCAAAATGCTTATCTTATAAGGAAAACATAAAGTAGTATATTATTATTACTGATTTGTTCCATACGTGTTATTAATAACTAATAATATATTGATTTTGATTTGTAATTTCAAAATTCTTCGAGACTGTTGTATCATTTTTCTATATAGTTGATTATTTAATCGTATCACGAGGGCTGGTGTATGTTTTCATTAGGAGTTTATGACGTTATATCGTGTGTTCTGTGCTTGAATTTTTGTTATTGCAATGTTTTGGTAATGTATTAATCAATAATTCAATAGTTCATCAAACAAATAAAACCTTTTGACAAAATTATCAATTTAAATATACATCAACTAATTAACCATTCCAATTAATTAACTGATAATTATCTAAACTTTAAACTTAAATATACAATAATAAATAGGAGTGGACGCGGTATGATTTGGTCCGGTTTGGAAAAGAACCGTTTCTAATCGAGTACTAGTAAGAATCTTCGTAATTGAACTATTGGTTCAGTATTTTAATTATGGAACCTAATCGGATCCGAACCAACAGGTTCTAGTTCGATCCGGTCCGATTCTTTACTTTGAAAATATATAAACAAATTGTTCACTAATCAAAAACTCGAAAGGCTATTGAACGAGATCACTTACACCTATCAAGTAGTTTAAACCAATCAAAAATATAATTCTACACACCATTAATGGACTCCAACTATTAAACAAGCATGCCATTAACTAAGAATTCCAATTAAGTCTACTTTGAAGTTTCAATATCTCACTAAAATTGCTTTCAAATTGCAAATTTCCAAGTGAACAATGTAACATGGAGTCTAAATTTAAAACAATAAGTTAACAAATAAATATCTAAATCTCATATTGCAATAAAATTAACAATCTCCCATAAGAAAATTAAACTTAAGAACTCTTCTATATGTTGTAAAAGGAAAGTAAATTAGGATTTAATGTGAATGACACTTGTCCTCCTGCAGTCATAGATATTATTACCATATGTATTCATATTGCTGCCCTATAAATATAGGACTTTGGTTCTCATAATAACACACAGAAATTATTTCAAGTGGGAGTGTTGTAATAGGAATGTATATTTGGGTTTATTGTGAATGACACTTGTACCCCTGCAGCCCTTAATATTATTACCATATGTATCCCTATTACTGCCCTATAAATATAGGGCTTTGGTTCTCATAATTACACCCAGAAAAGTCTATTGACTTTTATTATCTCTTCGCTTTTCTCTCTTTTTATAACACGTTATCAGCACGAACGCTTAATTCTTTCAAGTCTAGCAAAGGTAATAATTTTTTTTTACATAATAATCTCTCATGTGTACCAAAATTAATTTGGTAACACGTGATTTTTTTTTTTACGTGTACACGGCTAAATCAAAGCCATTCTTTCCGCCACTGCCCAATTTCGTGTAAATCATAATCCATACCTTTTAAAGTTATTTGAATTTGAGTCAATTAGCATTGTTATTATAATAATATCTCTGGCAGAAACTATTTGTGTAGAAACAACTTGAACAAAACCCACTTTGCAGCAGAAACAAATTGCGGCAGAAACTATATGCAATATTATTATCATTTGATTCAATTTGGGTAACCAAGAGCACTATTGTATTAATTTTCTACTCTCTGCTCTAATTTATGCATGTAAATAATTTAATACTCTTTGCCTTTTTACTGTTAGATGTATTAACTCGTGTTTTAATTAATGTACTCTTTGCTTTAATTGTTTTTTAGTGATAAAATATACGTTTATGATGATTATTAAATGTTTCTTGTGCCTTCAATATGATTAAATATTTTTAAATGTTCTTCTATGGATTTTAAATTGATAATTTATCATATTGTTGCTCCTGAAGTAGCACAACAATATAATTAATATTTTAGAAGAATATACTTGCTCCTGAAAAGCATAAATTATATTTTTCAATATTCCAGAAAAATATTGACATATTGTTCTTGAAGAACCTATATTAAAATACACGTACTACCGAAGTAGCACATGTTTCGAAGAACATACTATTTTAAATTAGTGTTTATCTCTGAAGGAAAACACGTAACTTATGTCATATTGGTACTGACTATTGATGTTTAATCATATTCTTCGAAAATGATTGTATTTTCTTTTGCTGTATTGTGTAGTTAATCAAATGGCAAACATTACAAAACTTGAATTTGCCGCTGTTCGCTGAAAATATGCCGCAAGCGCACGGGTCGCGTACAAGTAGTAAAGTGGACCTTTA
>CAIGRF010000586.1:0-14369 GCA_903798235.1 Fraxinus ornus | reverse complement strand
GCATAAGTAGATTCCCAACACGGGGCATGTGGAATATGTTTATCATTGAAGATGCCTATCACCTTAGAAATACACTATAGTAGGTGGTGACGCTTTGCCTTGGAAGTGATCACTTTGGACGAGGGATCTAAAAGCTTCACCCAATCATATCAAAGGTTACATTAAAAAATCAGCTGAGGCGTGACCCTTCATATCAGTATAGGCTTATAGGAGATATCAAATTGTCCTAGTTCTACTATCCATTTTACCATCCATCTCGAGGTGTCTGGCTTCTATAAGACTTTCTTAATGGATAGTTGGAAGATGTTTATCATTGAATATGCCCATCACCTTAGAAATAAACCATAGTAGGTGGTGATGTTTCGCCTTAGAAGTGATCGCTTTGGATGATGGACTAAAAGCTTCGCCCAATCACATTAAAAGGCACACTAAAAAATCTGCGTGGCGTGACGAAGGTGTGACCCTTCATATTAGTATATGGCTTATATGAGATATCGAATTGTCCCAGTTCGACTATCCATTTTACTATCCACCTCGAGGTGTTTGGTTTCTGTAAGACTATCTTAATGGATAGTTGGTCAAGATCTCAATAGGATGCGCTAGGAAGTTTTGAACTTTTTCGATGAACATGACTAGTGCAGATGCCATTTGTCCATAGAAGAGTATCGTAGTTCAAGCTCATGAAGGGTTTAACCGACATAGTACATGGGTAATTACATCACATTCCTCCTCTTTTTGTGTATGAAACTTATGGTGTGCTTAGAAACAACCAATTACAAAGAAAGGGTTTGTTCGACCATTTGTTTAGATAGTAAATGAGGGTGAGCTAGCTATTCCTTGAGACCCTTGAAGGTTTGTTGGTATCCATTTAAATTTCTTTCTACATGAAGTATGTCGAAGAAATATTGTAGGAATTAGTACTTTCCATATAAATTGACTTAGCACGACTATCCATCCTGCAAAAGTCCGCATTTCTTTAGGCCAGGTCGAGGCCTTCATTTCTATGATAGCCTAGATTTTCTCGGGAATAGCTTAAATCCCCCACTGATTGACCATGTAACCTAAGAACTCATCGAAATCGACTTCGAATGCGTACTTAAATAGGTTATCTTCATTTTGTATTTCTACATTGTACAAACATCTCTAACAATCGATGGACACGATCTTCCGCGTTAGTGATTTTAACCAACATCTCATCGACTTAGACTTCCATTACTTTTTTCAATTTGATGGACTAATATCGTGTTTACCAATCGCGAATATGCCATTTCGAAAGTTTTCAATTTTCGAAGGGCATCATCTGGGAGTAGTACAGTCTTCTTTAGGTGATAAATAAAGTGTACTCCACACCGAGCCCAAACATTAGGATTTGATTATAGCTGAAATATGCATCCTCGAAGCTGAGAAGCTTGTATCAAGTTGTGGCATCCACTATTTGGTCTATTTGTGGAGCGAAAAGCTATCCTCAAGGAAAGCTTTGTTTGGGTTACTGAAGTCTATACAGACCCTCAAATCTCCATCACACTTTTTTCACAAAGATCTAGTTCACGATCCTTTTTGGCAAATGCTTTCCTGATGAATGCATTTCTGATGATTTTCTCCACCTCTTCTCATAGGACTTCATATATCTATGTACTCAAAGGGATGTCTTCTTTATTATTTAAATTGAACCCCTGGGTTGACAATAAGTCAAGCTTGTGGCACACAATTTTAGATCTATACCTTCCATGTCTTGATGATCCAAACCAACTTGGATTTTATCCAATTCTTCTATCAACTTAGCCCCTTTTCGTAGAAACTTATCCTGTGTGTCGTAGTCTGGGTTTTCTATTTGCATCATGTGTATATCGGGATAGAAATGTACAACTCTAACGTTCAAATCAGATGGATAGTGTAGGATTAAACATCCCTCTGTGATTCTATTTCTTTTGATTTCCCCCATCCCATATGAAGTTGAAAACCTTAATGAGATTATACATAGAGATAATTGCCCTTAAGTTATAAAACAAGGATTACTCCATAATGGCGTCATATGGTGAGTAAGAATCTATCACACTATAAACACTACGATTGTGCTAACCTTTTTTGGGAATTCTCCTACTTCGAGAACTAGAGTGATCTTTCCTTTGGGTGTGATCAACATGCTATTTAGTCGAAGGAGTGGACTTGGATACGTCTGTAGGAACTTGAGGGGAATTACATCCCAATGAGCATGTTGACGTACAGTATATTTCGAACACTTCCTATATCCAACAATATTTTGCAGTTGAACTTGGTGATGGTAGGGCGACCACCAGGATGCTTGGGTGTGGTGAGGGTCAGGCCCCGGCCTCGTCGAAGGAGAGGTAATCATCATTCGATGACTTTTAGCGTTTAACATCGATTTCTATTTTTAATAGGCTGGCAATGCTAGCTTCTTTGACTTGGTCTCTTTGATTTGATCTCTACCTTCTCATTAGAGCATGCTGACCTATCTTCTTTGTAGGTTGACGTTGTAGGACCTTGCCTTAACTTGGTTCCTTTGAACCACTCCTGCTCCTTCTATTGTGGAGAATTTCATGCAGTAATGATAAGTCAATGTTGTAGACTTGAGGTCATAATATTGGTCGTCCTATGATTGCATTGTAATCTTCATTTTGTATTTTTACAGTATTACAAACATCGTATGGACATTTTTCCATCTGTATAGCATTTCGCATGTTCAGCTTTATAAATCTAAGTTCATTTCGAACTCAAACTTGCATTCAAAAAATTGAATGACAGTGTTTCCATAAGATCACACAATAATTTAATCGAAATTCCTAATTGTAACCACAACTATAATAAATTGTTACGATCAAGTTGCTTACTTTCTAATAATAAGTACTAACTTACTACTGAGCAGTAGCCTGGGGACCAAAAGTTAATTTTTTCCTTATCCAGTTAAATGGAATTATTCTCTTGCCCACGGTGGGTAGAATAAGACTGCCCACCTGCTGATGTGGCAAGAGAACCCAACGTTGGGTTCTCTCCGAGTGGGCATAATAAGACTTCCCATCGTGGTGTCACGTAGTGAGAATGCTTAGCTCCCTATTCGACACGGTATGCACGCTAATAGCTAGGCGCGAGGCCTATCTTACCATCACTCACTAATGATATATGATCATATGCATGTATTCTTCCTTAACATCCTACTCATAGCATGCGTGTATGCCAGTTGTTCAGGCTTGCGAGCTACATAATGATGTAAGGGCAGTCTCGAGGCGTTGAACCTCAGGAGCCAAACCTGCGATCCGTGAAAGTTGGTATCAGAGCGGGATCGCTCGAGCGTGCGGTGTTGTTATGGGACAATGTCGTGTATTCTTGCGGAGAAAAGATTTTAGGCCATGGATCATGTTGGCAAGCTGACGGGACACGACGAAGAAAGCTGTGGGAAGAAGGATGGAAAGGGCAGCGTTGCGTAATTACCAATGTGCCTTTCAAAGGAGTTTTCAAGGAGCACACCGTGTAGGGCACAATTCGACATGCATCATGCATTGAGGCGCTGCGGTTTGGAGGCCGTCCATTCGAGGAACCAATGCTCAAAGGGACGGAGGGTGAAGGTTAGTGTCGAAGGCGGTAAGTACGAGTTATTATAGGTTTGGAGGCCTGTCCATATGGAGTGGTGCTGTTGTTATCCTTGCAACGAGACGAATGCGTACTGATGCGAAACTCACTTGTCGCTACGAGGACGTAAGCGAATTCGAATAGGGAAGAATGTCACGCATTGTAAATGCCTCCCCATTCGGCACGGCAAGCACGTTAACAACTAGGCGTGAGGCCTATCTTACCATCAGTGCACTAATGATATATGATCATATGCAGGTATTCTCCCTTAACATCCTACTCATAACATGCGTGTATGCCAGTTGTTCGGGCTTGCCGGCCACAGAATGAGGTGAGGGTAGTCTCGAGGCGTTGAACCTCAGGAGCCAAACTTGTGATCCGTGAAACGTGAGAAGGAGAACACCACTGTCCAATTAAATTCCAGAAAAATCACAATTCTCCATCTATTCCAAGCTCTCTTTTATGTGCTCTCATTTCACTTGAAAAAGAAAATGAAATCTTCTTCTTCCAAGAACCCATCAGATGAGGACCAAAAACGCACCGCCAGAAATTCACCTTCATATTTTCTGATACTTCCTCTTTCTTCCCCTTTCAGTTTCATCCATAGCGCCCCATTTTTCAGACATCAATCAATTTCAAAACCCAACCAGTTACTCGCAACAGCAACTTCAAATGTTATTCGTGAAGTTCATAGTTCCATTGATAATTTTTTAAATTGCTACATGTTTTCGCGTCCCAGAATGCTTTTGTTGATAAATTTCTTTCATATTCTTATCGTCTTCCAAGTTGCTGCCAGGTAATTTTATCTCTTTCTGAACATGTAAATGGGTATGCTTTTATTCACATTTAGTCCTCCAATGGCGTTGAAATTAGGGTTCTTCAAGTTAATGTAATCGAATATTAATTTTACTAATTAAGTTTGCTACCTGGAACATCGATGCAAAACTTTGTTTATAATTTGGAAAAATTCATAGATTATAGATCTAAATTAAGAGTAAAACACATTTAGAATCTAACATTTTCTTGCGTGTAGCTTTATTCTATATTATTTATTCCTGCAATCTACTCAAATTGTCATAGGTGAAAGAAAATGTTACTTTTGGTACGAAGATATTAGATGTAGTTCTAGATAGATAGTTGATAGATATCAGTCCTGGATGCGTATTGAATTCCAAATACATTTTTAGTAAATCCCAGGTTACCATATTATTATAATTATTATTATTCTGAGGATTCAAGTGATTGTTGTTGATAACTTCCATGTGGTTGGAGTGACTAACTCGTGCCTAACGTGGTCAATAGATAATAGTCTAGGCCCAAATGATCGAGTCGAAACAAAAAAACCAAGTTAACATTGATTTCTATTTTTTATAGGTCGGCTATACTGGCTTCTTCGACTTGGTCTCTCTAATTTCATCTCTACCTCATCCTCGGAACATGCTAACCCATCCTCTTCGTAGGTGGACGTTGTAGGACCTTGTTTCAACCTTATTCCCTTGAACCACTCCTACTCCCCTAGGCTGAGCAGACAATGCTTGGCCCCCTCTTAGCTCAACCAAGTTGAATTTTGAAGGTTTGACACCTTCCTCTAGATCCAGAGACCGAGCCTTAGGGTTGACCATAACCTAGCATAGAGGGTGTGACCTCCCCTTGTCGGACTTTTCCTGACCAAGACCAACCCTTGATGACTTCACCATCCTTGGTTCAACAAATCTTGACCAAGGCCTTCAACCTGACCACCTGCACTTGCCACGAGAGGGGGTCATGTTGATTCTGTTGGGCTCTCTTTCCCAAATTAGGGATATGATCACCGCATGATGTTATGAGTGCTAGGGATGACAAAAAAACATGACAAACTCGATACTCATGGGCCCCGTCCCAAACGGGATGGGAATTACCCGCTTAATCAGATATTCAGGTTGGGACGGGGTGGGAAATTTTGCCCTGGGGCAGGGACGGGTAATGGGTCCCACTTAATTTTTTTTTTTTCAGAATTCAATACTTTAAATGAAAATTTTCATAAAATTTCATTAGTTCTAATAAAAAATGGCCATTAAAATTATTTGTCTCAATCTAATGAATGGGGGTAATAAAATAAATTATCAAAAACTTAAAAATAAATAAATTAAATGGGATAGTAAACCCCGCCCCGCCCCGTTGCCATCCCTAAAGTGCTACATTCCTCCCGACCCTCCACCGTCTGAATATGTCTATAATAGGAGGGCGTGTAAGACATAAGGCAGGTTCTAGAACATTCCCACATCCACCAGACACGTATCCAATATACACAGTGCACATACATTATAAGGTCAAGGTTCGAGCATGAAAAGAGGAGAAAAATGACATCACATTTTTGTTAGCTTCTGGCCCAGTTGTTGCTCGAGCGACAAAAACAAAATGACTATCGTTCGCGTTTCGCTGACCCTCGCTCGAGCTACAAATCAATCCAGAAAACCTTATTTTACTGTTTTGAAGTATTTTTTCTAGCACATGCAACCTAATTACTCTCTCCTACAAATACTAAAACCTATGCACGAAAATCAGGGTTGCTGTTCACGGTGCCTATTTTTTATAATCCATTTTTTCTTAATTTTATACAACCACAGAATTGGAGAAAACATCAAATCCAGTGAATCCATAACACCTATTTCCTAAATACTTTTAGGGAGGCATTTTCTTAGTTGAACTTTAGAGGCTACTAGAGGTTGAGATAGACTGGACTACAAGCGCAGGAAAAGCACAAGGCCTTGGAGCAAGTTCTTGGAATAGACCTTGGAGTTAGCAAGAAATAGAATGGAAAGTCTAGTGGAGTTGGCTAGATAATATCTGACTGTAACTCACTCCGTATTATCTGTAGTGGAGATAACTGACTTGGTTCCGAAGTTTTTACCCAGTTGGGGTTTCTCCATCATCATATCGGTATTTATTATTGCTTTTTTTATTATTGTGGTATTCAAACATAGAATAATTAGACTGTATGCTTAATCATCTAGAAACAATTAAAAGTGACTTATTGCTTTTGATTGATTAATTCCACACGTAGGGTCAAAACTAAAAACGAATAAGTAACAACCATTCAATAACTTAAAAGTCATTAAATTGGTAATACGGGAACTGTTAAGTGGTATCCAGTGCGATACCCAGTTTTTCAATTGGTACCAGAGTCCAAATTCGTTCCTTAACCCATGTTATCTAAATAAGTAATTTATTATCCGTCCTGCCATATTTTGATGGCAATAGTTATGCCTACTGGAAGATTAGGATGAGAGTTTTTTTAAAATCCTTGGATGAGCGTATCTGGCTTAGTGTTGTGAATAGTTGGGCTGCACTTAGTTCAACGGTTAATAATTTAGTAATCCACACTCCCATTGCTAATTGGACTAGAGCGAACTTAGATGAGAGCAACTAGAATAGCAAAGCATTACATGCCCTATTTGATGTAGTATCCCCGGAAGAGTTTAGGCGAGTGTTAATGTGTGAGGTAGCCAAAGAGTTTAGGGATATACANAGAGTTTAGGCAAGTGTTAATATATGATGTAGCCAAAGAGGTTTGGGATATCCTACAAACCACACATGAGGGAATTCAGGAGGTTAAGAACACTAAATTGCAGATGTTAACACTATATTTGTAGAAATTCGGATGAAGGAAGATGAAACTTTTGATGATTTTTATGTGAGCTTTCATGACATAGTAAATTCTAGCTTCAACTTAGGTGAGAGAATTCCGAAGCCTAAGATAGTCAGAAAAATTCTTAGATCCCTACTAGAAAGGTTTACACCTAAATTCAAGACAGTAGAAGAGTGTAAGGACTTAATTCCATTAAGATTGAAGAGCTAGTTGGATCTCTCCAAACTTATGAGCTGACATTAGCTATAAGTCATTGGCCTTAAATACTGTGAGGAATGGTCATAGAGAGTTCTCGGATTCAGATTCTCCTAATGAAGAGGAGTTAGCTTACTCCTAATGAAATGGAGTTCTAAAACTGTGAGGTGTCATAATTGTAGAGGTTTTGGTCACGTTAGGAGTGAGTGACCTATCATTAAGAAAATTTAGATAAGTTTATGAATGCTACTCTCACTGATGACGAGTCTAACTCGGACAATCAGAATGAGAAATCAACTCGTGAGGAAAGTGGAAAATATATTGCCTTTACTACGAAAATTAAGAATGGATTGGATTTGATAAGGGGACTGAGAAGGCTGAGAGCATAAATAGTCGCGAGAATTCAAAAAAAGATTCTGATAGTGAGAAAGAATACATGAGGCTTATGATAGAATCTATGAGGAGAGCATTAAGATTATAACAAAAAATAAAGCCTTAAGTAGGAGAGTTACGGAACTTGAGTCGAAAAACGAAGAACTCGTAGCGTACATTCAGGAATCTACCTCTACCCTAAGTGAGTTGAAATCCATGACTGAATCTTTAGATACTTAGGTTAAGAATCTCACTAGTGAGCATGAGAAGACCTCTAGCATAGCTAATGAGTGTCAGTTGAAAAGGAAACCTTAGAAATCCAGGTTAAAAATCTTCTGAGCGACCTAGAGCATTCCAAGTCTTAACTTCTTGTCTTTTTTAGTGGTTCTATAAAGCTAGATAACATTCTACGAATGGGTAAGCCTGCTGGTATTAAGGGAGGTCTAGGATATAATAAAAATGATCATAATGTTGCTAGTACGTCCAAGACCATATTTGTATCTAATATTGATTAGTTTAAATATGTGCCTAACCCTGAACCTAAGAACAAGGGATATGTAGGACAGAAGCCTACTAGACAGCGTAGGACATGCCAACCTAGGAATAGACATCAATGATCATGTACCTTTGATCTACTTGTTTTCATTGCGGTGAGTTATGGCACATAAAGCTTAGGCGTCGCCATTTCCTGAATAGAAATAGAAACCATAACTTAAATAGAAATAAGAATCAAGAATATGTAGGTCAGATTGACTTCCTCACTAATCATGTTAGTAAATTGACCAAGTTAATGACATAAATGATAGGAAATTTTATTATCACTAGGCAAGTTTAGGTGAAGAACAGTGATCTGGAAAATTTTGAAATAGATCACTGTACTCTTAAAGGTAGGAGCATTTGTATACTTAACTGATTAGGTATTTTGGCACATGCTCGTGCTTTATCATTAAGTAACATTGATTTATGCATACATCATATTTGTTTATTTATTTTCTAGGTAGAAAACTCATGCATATTTTTTATTTTTATTTTTTTGTGTGTTTTGACTTTTTTGTGTGATTGGTGGATTCATTCTTTGAAATAAAAACAAAACAAAAAGAATGAAAATTTGAAAAATAAAAAAATTGTGGGAAATTGTTTTTACAGCATAATATATATATATATATACTTGAATTTGTTTGTTGTGATCAAGTATGAATTTAATCAATGAGCTGTAACATAGTTTCCATTGCTGGATTATGTTATTATGGAGTACTTAGTATATGTGTCTTCATGTACTAAGTAAATGTTGTGAATGAGAGAATTTTAAAATTTTTGAAGGTGAAGCAGATTGATCGGGAAGATTTGTTGATTGCATTGCATTCCATACCATATCTACCAAGCTGTTTTAGTTTTTGATGTTTGCCTGATGCTAGTGTTTTTGCTGGTGTTTGGATTAACATTAGTGTTACGACTCATTCTAACTAGTGTTGGTATCATGTGTTTATGATTTTATTATTTCCTGTATCACGTGCTTTTACATTGGGTATTTGAGTTGTGAATTTAAAGAAACATGTTTAACAAGGAATGCAAGAGACATTAGTTTGATGAAATTTGGGTAGTTTAGATTTTGTATTTAGTTTTCCTTGACTTATTGTATAGTTTTGTCACAGAATGCCAAATAGGGAGTTTGTTAGATTTTTAGTATTGGCAATTCTATGGATAAAATGACTAATTTGTAACGTGTTGTAAAAGTCAAGGACCTAGGGTGTATTTTGTACACATTAGGTTATGAGGTCTAGGGTTCGAGCATGAAAAGATGAGAAGCACAGTGGATTTTCGCTAGCTCTCGCCCAATGGCTGCTCAAGCGATAAAAACAGAATACAATGTCGCCCGCCTGTCGTCGAGAGTTTAAGCAATAGTGTGTCACTCGCGCGACAGCTCGAGCGATGGGTCGATTCAAAAAATCATATTTTGCTGTTTTGAAGTATTTTTTCAGTGTTCTAAACAGCGTAAAGTGTGGCTAATCGTGAGGGTAAACTTCAAGCTTTATGAGCTTAGGCGAAGATTTGGCGTAAAAATGCGTTTTTTATTTTAAATTTTTAATCATTGTAAAAAAAATTCAATAATTCAAATAATACATACCAAACATCTAAAATTATAAAATATTGTATTTACTTAATAATTCATACATAAAGATAAGTTTCAAAATCATAATTACATAACGTAGATAACTTGTAGCTTAAATCCTATCTAATCTAACTCTTTACTGAGCTCCAATTCAATATCTTCTTCTTCTTCATCTAATTCGTCCTCTATATGATACCAAATCATCATTCTCGGGCTCCCTTATTTCATTTTTGATCATTTCTTGTACCTCTTGTAGGTTGCAAGATATCATTCTCAACAAGTCCTAATGTTATACATACCTTATACACAAATTAGTGTCGTAGGTGGAGAAATTGAGAGGTTTTGCACTGTTCTTCCGTCTTATCAGTTCTCTGGATTCTGAAGTTTTTGAAATTTGAAGGGATAGTAGGCTATTGAGCTGGGTTGTGGGTTTTATTATTAAAAAAAAAAGGAAAAATTGGGCCCCCTTAAAATATGGGCCTGAGGCGGAGGCGCGCCTAGGCGTCCCTAATAACTAGGCGTGCCTAGGCGAGCATTAAGCAATCAACATTGTCGTTGATCACTTATTTTCCACTTGGGCTCTAGGTAAAGCGTTTTTATCACGCTTCTTGTCTAAGCGCGCTTTTTAGAACACTGATTTTTTTTTTTTCCGACTAGTCAACCTAATTACACTCTTCTATAAATACACAAGCCTATGCATGAAAATTAGGGTGGTTGTTCATTGTGCCTCTTTGTTATAATCTATTCTCTTAATTTTATACAACCATAATTGGAGAAAACATCAAATCAATAACACCTACTTCCTAAACACTTTTGGGAATGCACTTTCTCAGTTGAACTTCAGAAGCTGCTGGAGGTTGAGAGAGAATGTACAACAACGCAGGAAGAGCACAAGGCCTTGGAGCAGGTTCTTGGAATTCCACTTGAAAGAGACAATTGTAGAAGATCTTGGAGCAAACTTTGGAGTTAGCGGAAAATAGATCGAGAAGTCTAGTGGAGTTTGCTAGATAGCATGTGACTGTAACTCACCCTGTATTATCAATAGTGGAGATAACTAGTTTGGTCCAGGAATTTTTACCTAGTTGGGATTTTTCTGTCATCACATCGGTGTTTATTATTTTTTTCCTTATTAATGCAGTATTCAAATATAGGATAATTGGACTTGTATGCTTAATCATCTAGAAATAATTAAAAGTAACTTGTTTTTAGTTGATTAATTGCACACGTAGGGTCAAAACTAAAAATGGATAAGTAACAACCATTCGATAGCTTAAAAGTCGTTAAATTGATAATACGTGAACTATTAAATGGTACCCAGTACTACACCCAATTTTTCAAATATTAACAAGGAAATGACTGTAAAAGCCGACAGTGATAAGTTTTGATTTGGTTTGATTAGAATAGGAATTGGGAAAGAAGATAAACTTTCTTTTATTTATTTCCCCCTTTTTTGATTTAATTATTTTATATAATTAAATATAAAGTTACCATTTTGCCCTTTATAATTGTTTAAAAATATGGTCAAAGTCATTTTTCTGATCCACTGTCGAACATACTTTGGCTGCAAGCAATTAAAAGGTTTAGGACCATAGATACCACAAATGAAAGATTAGAGTAAAAGTTGCAATAAAGTCAGATTTGGTACCGCAACTACAATTTTCGTATAAATTATTAGCAACTTAAAAAACACTTATTTCCAAGTTATGAAAACCATATCTAGTGGCAAACATAGAACTGCAATTACCAGAATTGGAGGTCTTGAACTATGACACAGATCATATGAAGTCGATTCCATTAAAAAGAGGAAGGGGAAACGGTCGGAAAAAAATGACGCTCGGGATCACTACTAGATCCAAAAAAATCCCACTAATGTTGAATANTCGATTCCATTAAAAAGAGGAAGGGGAAACGGTCGGAAAAAAATGACGCTCGGGATCACTACTAGATCCAAAAAATCCCACTAATGTTGAATATTATTGTTTGGAATGCTAGAGGCGTGATATCCTCTAATAACAGATTAATGGGGTTGAAAAAACAGTTTAATCCGTCGATGCTGGTAATTTTAGAACCTTTTGTTTCTCTTGAAAAAATTGCAAGTTGGGCGCGACGTTTACGATTCTCACATTACGTGACAAATATCGAAGTGGGGGGAAAAATTTGGATTTTTTGGAATAATGAAGTATCTTTTTCATTGGGTAGTCGTTCGGAACAAGAACTCTCTGGTTGGATTGCGGTGGGAGGAGCACGTGTGTTGTTTTCCTTCGTGTATGCAAGTTGTTGTCAGAATAAAAGGAGGGAACTGTGGGAAAAATTGAAAAGTTTAGAGTCTGGTGATTCCGGATGGTTAGTGGGAGGTGATTTTAACACCATTCGATCTGCTGATGAGAAAATTGGTGGTCTGCCGTCCTCTTTTATGGCTAGAAGAGAATTTAATGAGTTTATTCATGACACAGGCTTGATGGAGATTCCGTTTGTTGGGCCGAAACTTTCATGGTGCAATGGACGCCAAGGTACGCGTCGAATATGGGCTCGACTTGATCGTATTTTGGTTAATCAGAATTTCAAGAACCAATATCCATCGGTTGCATTGTCTTATTTAGACCGTACATCATCGGACCACTGCCCGATGGTCTTGCGGTGCAGAAATAATTTCAACTTAACATGTTCCAGACCTTTAGGTTCCTTAGTATGTGGTGTTCCCATCAAGAATTCTTACCTCTGGTGAAACGAACCTGGGATGTGGATGTGGCTGGATCACCAATGGTCCGCCTTGGGCAAAAACTGAGGAACGTGAAATTAGCTCTAAAATCTTGGAATCGCGAGGTGTTTGGTAGGATACAAAATGAGATAGAAACCTATGAAAATAATCTGATTCACATGGAAAACTCACTAATGGAGAGTTACTCAGTGGATACCGAACTTCAGCTCTTGCAATGTCGTAATCAATATGCTACATGGCTACAAAGGGAGGAACTTTTATGGAGGCAGAAATCCCACATTAAATGGCTGAAGGAGGGTGACGGTAATACAAAATTTTTCCACGCTTCAGTCAAAAATAAAAACAAGAATCAATTTATAGATCACATGGTGCTTGATGATGGAACGGAGCTTAAATCAGTGGATGAAATACACGAGGGAGCTGTTCAGTTTTTTCATGATTTGTTCTCGGTTTCTTCTATTTCTTTGGAGAGTAATGATCTTGATCTATTGACGCCAGTCATCACTGAGGAGGAGAACAGAATATTATGCAAACCACCAATATTGGAAGAGGTAAAGGATGCTCTTTGGTCCATTCCCAAAGACAGCAGCCCCGGTCCTGATGGTTTTAGTGCGAGTTTTTTCATCTGTGCATGGGATATTGTCCAAGCTGATCTCCTTGCGGTGGCTACTGAATTTTTTGGGGGTGGTCCTCTTAATTGTGCCCTAGGGGCTACGAATATTGTCATGATCCCTAAGGTGGAATCTCCAGACAGCTTTGCGAAATTCAGGCCTATTAGCCTCTGTCAGGTGGTCTATAAAGTCCTATCCAAAATTATGGCTACCCGAATGGCTCCACTGCTTGACAAATTTATTTCCCGAGAACAATCAGCTTTTATTCAGGGGAGGAGCATCTTTGATAATATCTCGATCGCTCAGGAGATGATGCAAAGTTTTAATAAAAAGGTAAGGGGTGGTAATATCTTATTAAAGATAGATATGGAGAAAGCATATGACCGTGTTAACTGGAGGTTCCTTCTGGAGGGTTTACGAAAATTGGGTTTCTCTAACCAGTGGAGAAACCTTATCTTTAATTGCATCTCCTCCCCATACTACTCTATCATGTTGAATGGTAAAACACGGGGTTTTTTCAAATCATCGAGAGGCTTGCGACAAGGAGACCCTCTGTCACCATATCTGTTCATTGTGGCACAAGAGATTCTGTCTAGAATGATCAACCAGGCTTATGCTAGCAATCAAATTCAGCCTTTCTCTGGAGGTAGTATGGTTAGTCATTTATTTTATGCCGATGATCTTCTTATTTTTATCAACGGGAAAAAAAGTTCAATTGTCAAGCTGCTTGGAATTTTAAAAAGATATGAACTGATGTCGGGTCAGTCCGTGAGTCCCATGAAATCATGTATTTTTTTTCCAAACACACAACTGCAACACGCAAACGACAATTGTTGGCTGCCTCGGGGTTTAAAGAAGGTGTTCTACCATGTACATATCTGGGCGTTTCGCTGTACATAGGCAGATTATTGAAAAGATTGTTTGAACCCATGCTAGAAAAAATTCAGAAAAAACTAGTTGGATGGAAGGGTCGCCTTCTCTCTTTCGGGAGAAAAATCACGATGATCAAATATGTACTAAGCAGTATGCCAATTCATATCCTGTCAGTTTTGAATCTGCCTAAAGGAATTCATATTGAACTGAACAGAATTTTATCTTCTTTTCTCTGGAATGCTACTGATGGAGTGAAGAAAAGAAAATGGATTTCTT
>CAIGRF010000578.1:5406-23319 GCA_903798235.1 Fraxinus ornus | reverse complement strand
TGTGGAGTAAGCTTCATAGATTTTACACTTTCTCTCGAAACCCATAAAACTTACGTTGTGTCAATCTTATGATCACGCCTAAATTCCCCTCTCTCAATTGTCGGAATTGACTAGCATCTATTTATTCAATTAGTGATCAATTAAATTAAAACATTAATTTCATGACACAATCAAACATATATGAAAAATCAAATAGAAATAATTATGACAAACTCAAATCATAATATCAAGTTTGGCTACATCAAACACTAGATAAATTGTTTAGTTCATGATATAATTCATAAAATCTATATAATTTATATGAGAGAACATAATGAATGGAAAGATAAACTCTTTCGAAGCTTTCGTTGGAATTCCCCTTGATGTTCTTCATGCCTCCTTTCTTGATCTTGAGTCTTTTGATGATTTGCCCCTTCAATTGTGTGTTGAATTCCCCTTGCGTCTCGGACATTTTCTCCCCCCTGGAATTAGGTCTTAAAGGTTGTATTTATAGTATTTTGAAATTTTGGAAGGGTTGGACTCGTATTAGGCCAAGAAAAGAGTCAAAAACCCCTTTCTCGCATAGTGACGCCTCAATGCCCATGACTCTATCTTGTTTCAGCAATGTGGGCGATACGACGCCAATAACCTGGCGCCGCAGCGCCCATCTTCGAAAAAGCTATACTGTAAATTTTTCAGTATTTTTATCATAATTGTTTATCCTGATCTTCGATTGAGGTGATCCAAGATGCTTTAAAAAGCTTATTCAAATTGATAAAACTTTGCTTCAGATATCATTTTCCAATTCAAACGTTTTCTATGTCAAAAATGAGTCTCAATATGAGACTATAAATCTGGAACATAACTCTTTCGGTTGAAAATTGATGTGTGATCATACTTTGACTATATTTGATCCATTTGACTTCTTTCTTCATCTAATTGAATCCATGCACTCTCGAATCTTCATTTTGAGGTCCGACACAACTTTTGAATATTTGCACTTTAGCCCTTGAACTTTGGATCTTATACAATTTAGCATGTTTCTCCAATTTATCAACTTTTGTTTATTTCCTTTAATTTCATCAATCTATATCACAACATTAAAACACACATTAAAGTGCCCTAAAACTCTTTCAAGAATAACAAAATAACGAGTTAAGTGACATAAATATCATGAGGTAGAAGACTCATCAATCTGGCTTTAAAAACTAATCACAAAAATTTTGAAAAAGGAATTAAAAGAAAGAGAAAAAATTACTGAAATATTTACCATAAAATTTTTATCAAATTTATCTAATACATTATTAAGATAACAAAACAATGAAATTTGCAATCAGAAAAGTTAAAATTCAAAGAACAAGAAGCTTTAATTGATGGTTGAATTATTGGATCAAAAGATGAAAGCTCAATTGATTAATTTACAAGATTACATGGCCAGCAATATATACAGTATGCTGGAGAAGAGAGCAAGTAAAGAGTAGTAGTTACACATGAAGAATCAATATGGTTACAACAATCTTTGTGGTCCCAAACTGCACAATCAGGTAAGTATTGCTTTTTCGGTAAGTGTTTGCTTATCCAGTGAGTGTTGCTTATCCGGTAAGTGTTTGCTTAACCAGTAGGCATTGCTTAATCGGTGAGTAATGTATTTTAACATCCTCCCTCAAGCTATAGTTTTGTCAACTAATTTCAAGCTTGTCTTGAAGAAACAAGAACCTGGAAAGAGATAAAGGTTTTGTGAGCAAGTCTGAAGTCTGATCAGATGAAGGAATGTATTGGATCTTCAATTTACCTAGAACTTTATCCCTCATAAAGCATATATCAAGTTCAATGTGTTTAGTTCGAGCATGATAAACTAGGTTCGAAGCTAGAGTACTAGCACTTTGATTATCACACCACAGAATTGGGAATGAAGTAGGCTGCAATTCGATTTCCTTAAGAAGTGACTCAATCCAAGTTATCTTAGTTGCGGCTAATGCTAGAGCCTATATTCAAATTCAGAACTAGACGTGGCAACTACTTGTTGTTTCTTAGAAGACCAAGCAACCAAGGTATATCCTAGATAAATGCAATAGCCGACTGTAGATCTCCTGTCATCAGGGCAGGAGGCCAATCAATATCAGTATAATCGGTGATGTTCAGGTTGTCAATTCTCTGAATCCAAATGCCTTGTTCAGTTGTGCCTTTTAAATACCTAAAGATCATTTTCACTACCTTCCAATGAATATCTGAAGGGCTTTGAAGAAATTGGCTTAGATTGTTTACTGCAAAGCTAATTTCAGGCCGTGTATGAACAAGGTATTGAAGTCCACCTATTGCACTTCTGAATAAGGATGGATCGGGCATTTTCTCTCCTTCATTCCTGGAGATAATTTTCCCCACTGCCATAGGCATTACATAAGGTTTAAGGTGTTCATAATTGAACCTTTTCAGCAGATCCTTGATGTACTTAGCCTGAGTGAGATGCATCCCAGATTCACATCTCCTCACTTCAATCCCCAAAAAATGATGCAATTCACCCATGTCTTTTAATGCAAACTGTGAGTTAAGCTTGTCAATGAAGCATTGTAGTGAATTTTGATCATTTCCAGTGATTACTATGTCATCAACATACATCAAACAAAAAACTACTTGCCTTTCATTCATGTAGAAGAACAAGGAACTATCTGCCTTGGACTTGATGAACTTCCAGTCTAGAAGTATCCATTTTTAAGCTCATACCATACCTTAGGGGCCCGTTTCAGTCCATAAAGAGCATTTTCAAGCCTGCAAACAAAGGTTGGATTGGCTTTGTCAATGAAACTCTCTGGCTGCTTCATAAAGATGACTTCATTCAACATCCCATTACCCTTTGCAACAAGCTTTGCCTTAAACTTCAAAAAATTTCCTTCAATATCTCTTTTAAGTCTGAAAACCCAATTGTTTCCTATGACCTTTTTATTGATCAAAGGTGGCAATAATGTCCAGGTTTTGTTCCTTACCAAAGCTTTAAACTCATTTTCCATAGTAGCTTTCCAGTTCTTGTCAGATAGTGCTTCAGAGGTATCACTAGGTTTTACCTTGCTTAGTTCAGTTCTGGATTCTATGCAAAAAGTGGTGTATGCTTTAGGTTTGAAAATGCCTGCTTTACTTATGGTAATCATAGAGTGCTCAACATTTTACCTTCTGCCTTCTATCTTTTTCCAGTAGAGCTAAAGCACTTATAACCTTTATGAAAATTGTTGAATCCAATGAAGACACATTTAGTAGAATGGAAACTGATCTTGAAAGGCTGATAAGGTCTAAGACAAGGGAAGCAAGCAAAACCAAACACCTTGAGTGACTTATAGTTTGTTTGTTCACCATTTAGAACTTGACAAGGTTGCTTCATTTGAAGAACATGTGTGAACAGTTTGTTAATGAGATAGGTAGCAGTGTGGAATGACTCCCACCAGTAGTGCAATGGCATGCTGAGATTAAGTGTAAGGACATGAAAACCTCATGTGAATACCTGATTGTAGGGTGAATTCAGTAAATGCTCTGAATTCTCCTCCCCAATCAGATTGAAAAGTTTAGATTTTCTTATTGAACTTATTTTCAACTAAATTTTTGAATTGGATAAAGGAATTCAAGGCTTCAGATTTGTTCCTCAAATGATATATCCATGTGAACCTGCTGTAATCATCAATGAATATGATGTAATACTTGAAACAACATGTTGATTGAAGGGGTGCAAGGCCCCAGACATCAGTGTGAACAAGTTCAAGAGGTGATGATGAGTGTGAGGTTGAAAGTTTAAAAGGTAGAGAGTGTGCTTTGCCAAGTTAATAGGCATTACAAAAACGGTTAACTTCATTTACTTTAAGCTTTTCATTACAGAGTGATAAGTGTATTTTATACACTTATTTGAGCTCCGAAATATTGATATTTCATAATTCTTTTAATGGAATTACAGCATAATTTATTATATAATGTGTTATTAGGTGAAACTCAATTAATGGAAGTGAAATTGAAAGAAAGAAGCGAAAAATGGCGAGATCCAAAGTTGGGGGCTAAAATGAAAATACTCAAAAGTTGTGTCGAAGCTCACGATGAAGATTCAAGAATCTTATGGGTCAAATGGATACAACTAAAGATCAAAAGAAGTTAAAACAAATCAATTTTCAACCGTGCAACGATGTCCAATTTTATAGTTTGAGATTGAGACCCATTTTTTGCCTAGTAAACATTCGAATTGGAAAAGAGATATTTCTATTGAAAATGTAGCCCTTTGAGTTATCTTTCCAAAATATTTTGAATCGCATTAATCAAATATCAGGAGAAAAAGTGATGACAAAAATATTGAAACAGACGCAGAGTGAACAGCAACTTAGCGCCCATGCGCTACCTAGGTACCTATTGCGGCGCCTAGGCGCTGCACTGCACTACACATTTTTTAGGGTTTGTTTTGGGCCACGAGAAGCCCAGAAAAAGACTCCAATTTGACCAAAGACGTGTAGGGAACTATAAATAGAGAAAAGAAAGCACGAATTGGGAGTTCCACACATTGAAATAAAAAAGATACAATTAGAGATTGAGGAGCATAATTCAATGGAAGAAAACATCAAAGGATTCAAGCTTTCAAACATTGATTGGAAGAAGAAGAAGATTTTGGTGCAAATTTTATTTCTTTTCTACATCTATATTTAAAATCCAGTGATGTTCTCAATATCAACTCTTTGTTTTTCTTTTTAATTTATTATGAGTAGCTTAACTTTAAATTAGGGCGAACAATGTAATCTATTTGAAAACCTTTATTTCTTTTATTTAAGATTCTTGGTAGTTTATCGTTCATGTGTTGGTTTTATTATGAGTTTAATCCATTTAATTATCTGATCAATAATTTGATGATTTTGTGAGTCTTTTACGAATCGAGATGTGAGTCTGAGATATAGACTGTATAATAAAATTGGGTAAAGTAGTACAACGTGTAGAGATACATATACTAATTATTGTGGTCGTTATAGGAATTCTTTGAACCATAATTCGTTTAACTAAGGGTAATTTGCATAGAGATATGAAATTGAATTAGTTAAATAGGTTTAATGAGAACTCGAGATGGGTAAATTGAATACAAAAGAAGGATTCGACCGAACACTACATTAGGTTAGAATCTTGAATTAGGAATTAATGTGATTATTAGATGAATTTGTTTTGCCCTAATATTTCTTACATACGTGAATCTTTGATCAATCGTTATTTGACGTTTTTATAATATTTTCCATTAGTTTTAGATATTTAATTCATTATAGAAAATCAATTGTCACTACTATCACAATTCTTTATTTGCCTTTTATCAAATAGGAATTAGGACAAATAGATTAAGATTAAAGTATAGTTCTCGTGGGAATAATAATCCGGACTCAAATGTCCATTATATTACTTGTTACGATATCGTACACTTGCGATATAAAAAACGCAACAAGTTTTTGGGGTCGTTGCCAGGGGACTATTTACTTTTAATCTTAATTTATTATATTTTTTTAACTGTTATTTGATTTATTATTTCCTTTTTATTTCTTTATTTTATTTCTTTTTCTTTTTTCAGAATGTATAAAAGAACGAAAATAACAGAATAAAAGATTGTCGAGATTGATTTCGACAATATGCTCGTATGTGACTTCATCATAAGGCAACAATAATTGGTAGCTCAAGGAATTGCTGAAGGAGATGTGCTTATGGGAGATTTCATTATAGGACAGAGACTACAAGATCTAAAAGCTAAATGTGAAATTGATGAAACTGTCATGGGAAACTTGTCTGTTACATTATTTCTCTCGCACAAATTTTATATGGGTGATTTGCTTGTGGAATTATTTCTTCCACAGATTATTAATGAACATCAATTAAGAGAATCAGATCCACCATACTTCCAACAAATACAACAAGAGGAAGGGACTTTCCATGAAAATGTCATTGTTTATTTGCCAAAAGTTTTAAACATGGACATTGAACTTGAGAAAACTTCAATTAAAGAAGAGGAGCCTGAAAAAATCGAGAAATTAATCATAACGGGCGAAAAAGAAACAACTTGGAGGAAGGTTCTTCTCAAGATCTTGTAAAAGACAACTTCAGTTCCATGAGCTTCAGATAGATTAGAGGCTTTGGAAGAAGGTTCTTCTCGTGAAGAGCTTCGGCTCCTTATACAGCGCATCGGATTATGCACTTCAAGCATTTAGACAGTGCTTCAGCTTAAGAACTTCAGCCATTCATATGATTTCTTCACTTTTGACCATTGGGTCTTTGTTGACTTTTTCTGCCCATGTAATTTGTTACGTGGCACTTTGAATTGAGCCTCAGAGGCGAGGCGTAACAACAATCCCCCAAGTCTAGGCATGATTATTTATGTAATGCATGGACTTGTGTGTAAAAGATTTTGTTGGAGGATGATTTTTTATCATATCACAGTATTTATACTTAGAATTTAAATGTACCTGACTCGTGTGAACTGTCGCTAGTGTTATCTGAAGTTGTATACTTCGAGATATTTCTCTTTTCATAGTAAGTTCGAGACTGTATTGTTTGAAGTAGCTTTGCACACCCGAATCTTTATCTGAACTAGTAGATGAAAAGTGGCTCTGACCCTTACTAGGTCTTCAACTTGCTAATTACGAGGAGACTGGTTTTAAAATCGTTTGGGGGGCACGAGGCGACCTGAATTATTGTGCCCAAATGATTTGCTATCTTTGTACATTTCCAAGAAAAAAACTGAAGCAGTTCAACTTCCTACACATGCAACCATTATCGTATTTAATGCGCAATGATGGTTGTTTCGCACACGTCTTGCGAAGTTCATGTGCATGAGAGTGCGTGGGGTAGACACTCTAATTAGGACCATTGAAGATGAAGCGGTTGATGCATTGAGTGGTCCAGATTAAAACTTCAAATGAACGGTTGGATGATCCGGATCAACATCCAACGGCAGGGATTTAAGAGCCTCTGCCTATAAAAGAGGAAGATTCATGGAAAAAATATCTTTTTCCTTTAACGTATTCCTTATTCGAATTTCGCAAAATCTCTAACTTTTCATTCTCTTCTCTTTTTCACTTTTCACTTTCCGGCTATACTCCACCATTCTTGAATCCAACTTGTAAGTATCCTAATTTTTTAACTTTAAAATCTAAATCAATGGAATCTACAAACTCTATTGGGGGGACATTGACATTAGTGAGGTAGCGGTTGAAATGGTAGTTGAGATTACTAGCACGACATACTTGGTCTGAGCCATTCAGGCTTTTTAAGTGGCCTTCTGGAAGGGTATGGAAGACAATAAGGTTGCCCCCAAAATCCCATATTCTATAAATCAGACTATATAGCCAACCTTAGGGAAAAATACCGGATCTCATATAATATATAACTCATTTCCCTCACTCCTGATGAGCGAGCCTGCTTTCTAAGGCAAGGCTTCGTTGTCATTAGCGAGTTCTTCGTAAAGGCTGGGCTTCGCCTATCTGTACATCCCTTTTTTAGAGCTGTACTTAAGTTATACGGGTTGGCCCCATCCCAGCTCGTCCCCAATACTTGGGCCTAATTAGTGGGGATCTACTTCATCTGGAAGGAAACTTCCCTTGGAGAGAACATATCTCTCCATGTTTTTCTATTTGTTTTCCAACCTCGATTCTTGGTAAAAGGGGACTCAAAAGGGTAGTATTTCCTTTGTCTGTGGGGGTCACATTCCTCCTTTGTTTAGGCCTTCCCTCCTACATCAAAAGATGAAAGGAGACGTAGTTTTGGGTAAGGGGAAAGTGGCAAGAATGTGAGGGTGATACCGTCCCTCTTGTGAAAGCTCAGACCTCTTAATCCGAAGCCCGTGAGTGTTATTTCTGCCTTTTGATTTATGTGTAGATGAATTTAATGTTAACATTTTTTCTGTTGTTTTACAAGGTTAATTGAGCCCTTTGAGTTAAGCGAGAGCAAGTAGGAGACGTTGACAAATATCTAACGCCGACCCTCATTCTCTCGCGACTTTAATCGTTTGATCGCTTCTAGAAGAATTTTTGAAGAATTTTCCTTGATGGCCAAGAGAGGTACTGTTTTCCTCTTTTCAAACTTTATTCTATATGTACTTAACTGTGTCTAACTTTGTTGTTTTACTTTGCAAATTTTTTTGAGAAACGGAGGCACCCCACTCCGAACATGGTCACCAAACTTGCTGCTACCTCCATCTCCGGATAAAGGGCTCTGAAGACCTCATCTGCTGGGGCCAAGCAGGTGATGGACCAAATAAAAAAGGTTAGCTGGGAACCTGGCAGTCAAGATGAGGGACAATCTCTCCTAAAGGACAAAGGGAAGAAAATCGTTGAGGAGATCCCCAAGAAGAAACATAGATTCTCCATCACTGGGTAGGTGGTTCAAACGATGTCCCTCATCCTCACTCTAACATCCCTGTCAGGAAGAAGTTGTTGGCAGCATCTATAGCTGCGGCCTCTGGGGGTAGACAATGCCAGCTACCTTGGAGCCCCAAAGGTAGGAATCTCACAAGAAGGCGAGGTCTACAAGTGACTCCACTGCTTTCGAGGCTCATCAACGAACTAGGCTCACCGTGAAGAAGATGAGCGAAGAACCGATTTCTAAAGTTCTCGCCCTACTTGCTCCAGAGGTCCAAACTACAACAACTATTTTTCACATGTATTGGATGGAGAGGTGGCAAAACTTTGTTGAGACCAGCAACGCCGTGGACTTGTTTTCCACAATGGTGAGCCAGGTGGGAAGAGGCTTTGGTTTCGCCATAACGCTAAAGCCCTCTTTAAAAATATTCAAAGTAAAATCGTGAATTCGTCAATAAAGCCTTTCAGGCTGAGGAGGCTGCTAACAAAGCCAAAGCAGATGCTGAGGCTCTGAAGAAGAAGAGAGTGGAGACGTCTGATGCCTATCAGAGGCTGGCAGTTGAGGTCTTGGAGAAGGCCAACAAAAAGAATGTTGCTCTAGCAAGTTGGGGAGCTGAACCTAAAAGTTTATGGCCTAACAGAAGAAGTGGAGACAGCTTGGCAAGAAGCTCAATCTGTTGGGGATGGCATCGAAAAGTGTTACCTCGCGAACTTCCATTTGACAAAGGTATACCAAAACTTCGCGAAGTACTGACGGAGATATGTCTACACAGAAATGGTAGAGTGGCTTGAGGTGAACATCGAAAGCATCAACATTTCTGTGTTAAGGTCAAAACTCCTTGAAGAGGGAGAACATAAGCTTCAGACTTCGACAAAGGTAGCCAAGTGATTGAGATTGAAGATAATGTTGCTGAAGAGGCTCCTAAAGTCGTGGCTCCTGATGCGATTGTTCCCTTCGTAGCTCTCCCTTCCCCACATGTATAGAAATGTGTTTTTGTTTTTTCTTTGTAAATGGCTTCGACCGCAATTTGTAAATACTTATTTGAATGAATGAAATTTCTTTTTCCTCGTGTACTGATTTTACTTACTTTCTTCACTTATTGCTTTCTTAGCATTGCTCTTTAATGTTACTTAAACCACTTCTACTTTAATTATAATATTAAACTTAAGTGCATTAAACTTTAGTAACGTCGAAGTATAATAACATCAGACTTATAATAACATAAAACTTACACAGGTCGAACTTCAGTAACAACTTCAACTTTGTAATAACATCAAGCTTATAATTTTGCATAAGTTCTAGGAGGTTGTGTACCTTCATAAGTTTCTGAACCTATGCACATCAAACTTCAATGATAACATCAAACTGAAGCACTTAACCATTTCAGATTTTTATTAGACTTTGTTTATTTGTAATTTGCACAAGTGTTCACAGTTCGCTTGCCTTCTTTTCCTAAGCACGTGGGTTAAGTGGTTCGCCAATGCTGAGGTTTCCTTAAAAACCTTTGTTGTTAAGGTATTGTGCAACACTTCTATAGTACTGAGGTAGTCCATTTTAGGATTCAACTTCTCTTTAAAGTGCCCACGTGTCTCTTCATAGGGACAGATCATCCATGAAGAGGTTTTCCCTTTGACTTTTGTCAATAGGAGGTACTTCATTTCTTTTAGTGAACTTGCTTTAACCGAATTAAGAACAATTTTAACTTACCAAGATTAATAATTTTCCTCAGCATGAGGTTGAGTAGTTCACCCATGTTGAGGCTTCCTAAACAACTTTTGATGTTAAAGACATGTGCAGTACTTTGCGAGTATAAAGGTGGTCAATTTTAGAATCCAACTCCTTGTTGAGGTGCCCATGTATCTCTTCACATGGACAGGTCATCCACGAAGAGGCTTCCCCTCTGACTTTTGTCAATGGAAGACATTTTTATTGATATTAACTTTTGCAAAATTTTAGTTTTTTGGAATGCGAACTTTGTTTCCTAAACATGGGGTTGAGCGACTCATCCATGCCGAGGCTTAATAACTTTTGTTGTTAAAGGCATGTGTAGCACTTCACTTGTGCAGAAGTGGTCCATTTTAGGATCCACCTCTTCGTCGAGGTGCCCACGCTTCTCTGCATAGGGAGTTCATCTATGCATGGGCTTTTCCCATGACTTTTGTCTCTTAGGAGGTAGTTTAATGCACAAACAATTTGATAAATGTCAATTTCATTAAATCAAAAACTGTACAAACTAGATATTTAAATCATTATTGATAGTATTTTCATTGATGTTCTGCATTCCATGGATGGGGCTACGCATTTTAATCCATATTTTCAATTTTGTATGTTCCATGCCGAATCTCTTCCTTAATGCGGTAGGAGCCTTCCCAGTTATGACCACGGGTTCCTATACCATGTTCTTTGAAAGATAAAAATACCCTTTGGAGCAAAAACTCATTCAAACGAAATGACTTCTCTTTACTTTAGAATTGTAGTATCTATTCATTTTTCCTTGGAAAATAGCCAATTTTGCTTGAGAATCATCCCTCTCTTTTTTTTTTCAAGGAGATCCAATTCACATCTCCTTATGTCGTCATTAGATATTTCATTAAAATGAATCCAATGAGGAGATTGTAGACCTACTTCAACTGGGCTTATAGTCTCAGCCCCGTAAGCCATATAGAACGGGGTTTCTCCTGTAGCGTTGTGCTTGTAGTTCGTATGGCCCCAAGGACTTGATGTAGCTCATCAACTCAGGCCCCTTTAGAGACATTCGATTTTCTCTTTAATGTACACTTGATTGTCTTGTTGATAGCCTCCACCTGTCCATTTGCCTAGGGATGATGTGGGGAAGGAAAAGTGTTTCTTAATACCCAACTCCTCATATAAGCTTCTGACCTTCTTATTATCGAACTGTCAACTATTGTTGACATAATTGAATGGGAAATTCCAAATCTAAAAATGATTTTTTTTCCAGAGGAATTGGAAGTATTGGCTTCGATAATTTCAGCATGGGGCTCGGATTCTATCCATTTGGTGAGATAATCAATGGCGACAATTGAAAATCTAAAGTTTCTTTTTCCTTTGGAAAGATGACCTATAAGATCAATCCCCCATTTAGCTAATGGCCAAGGACGGAGACAATACTTAGCTCTTGGGAAGGCTGCCTCTGAATTGTTGCAAAGAGTTGACACTTGTCACATTTCTTGACGAACTATTGCGCATCATTTTTCAAAGCAGGCCAATAATTTCCTTGCCTCAACACTTTCTATGCCAAGGACCATCCTCTCGTGTGATTGCCACATACTCCTTCATGAATCTCTCGGAGCTCATAATTAGCTTGTTTTCCACCTATACATCGAAGAAAAGAAAAGGAGAATCCTCATTTATACGACGTATCATCTTGGAAGACGAAGTGAGCTATTTGTCTTATGAGCTTCTGTGCCTCTCCTTTTTCAGAGGGTAATAATTGGTTATTGAGAAAAAATATGATTAGCTTCATCCATAATAGAGTATCTTCGGCCCACATTATGCTCTATGGGTACTACAGTAAGTAATTCAAAATCTTTACTGCTTGCCAACTTTGAAAGGGCATCGACATGAGCATTTTTTGTGCATGGTGTTTTCACCAACTCAAATCTTTCGAAAACAAGAATGAACTCTATAACAGTTTCAAGTATGTGGCCATGGACTTATCTCTGGATGAGAAATTACCATGAACCTGGCTTACTACCAACTGGGAATCACTTTTGCCTGCATTTCTCTGGCTAGTCAGAGGCCTGCGAAGAGGGACTCATATTTTGTTACATTATTAGTAGCTTTGAAGCTGAACTTTACTGCACAGATAAGCTTATGTCTTTCCGACCTGACAAGAACTACTCTGCTATTGACCCGGTGTCCCCTAATGATCCGTCGACAAAGACGCTCCATGTAGGAGGTTCAGCAGATTCCATTTCTAGAAAAAGGTGAATTCTGTTACAAAATCTGTTAGGGCTTGTCCCTTTATAGCAGCCATTGGCTTGAACACAATATAAAACTCCCTGAGTTCCACAACCCACTTCAATTAACTTCCTGAAGTGTCAGGCTTCTGTAACACTTGCTTCAGATGGGCTTGGAAATATGGCCTCAATTTCCATGAGGTTGTCACCAAGGAGAGTGCTAGCTTCTCCATGTCTGGATAGCGAGTCTTAGCTGCCAATAGTGTTTTGCTTACATAATACATAGGCAGCTGGAGATCATTTTCCTTTTTTATAAAAACTAAACTGATTACCAACCGTAGAGGTTCGTTGGTCTTTGGTTTGGAGAAGAAGGGAGCCTGTCCCAAGTACTTCTCAACTCTTGTAGGGCTACCTCACATTCTTGTGTTCACTGGAACTTATTTCCTCCCTTTAGAATTTTAAAAAAAGGCAGGCACTTATCCGTGGCCTTAGAAATGAAATGGTTCAACGCAGCTACACATCCGGTAAAGCTTTGCACCTCATTTGGTTTCTGAGAAGACCGCTTATCAATTAGAGCTTTGATTTTTTTTTTTGGGTTGGCTTCAATGCCTTTCTGGTCGACAATGTAGCCCAGAATTTTTTCAGAAGCTACTCCAAAGGCTCACTTTAAAGGATTGAGCCTCATCCTATACCTCTTCAATTTTGAAATGTTTACTGAAATGTTGGACATGATCACTTGCAATTAAACTCTTTACCAGCATCTCGTCCACATAAACTTCCATAGTTTTCCCAATAAGGTTCGCGAACATTTTATTGACAAGTCTTAGGTAGGTGGCCCCGACGTTTTTCAACCCAAAGAGCATGACCTTGTAGTGATACATACCTTTGTCTATTATGAAAGACGTGTGTTCTTCATCTGCTAGGTACATTAAGATCTGATTGTACTCGAAATATGCTTCTATGAAGCTAAGAAGTTCATGTCCATTGGTTGAATCCACAAATTGGTCTATCCGGAGAAGTGGAAAACTGTCCTTGGGATCCTTGGGACAGACTTGATTCATGTTCGAAAAATCCACACAAACCATCCACTTGCTATTGTGTTTCTTGACCAACACTGGGTTAGAGACCCACTTTGGATATATAGACTCCCGGATGAAACGATTATTGATCAGCCTTTTAACTTCGTCCTTTAGAGCTTTAAATCTCTCCAAATTTAGAGCTCTTCTCTTTTGCGTGTGTGTGCTGTAGCCTTTAGGTCAATGTTCAAGCGGTGGCAAATAACTTTTGGGTCAATATCGATGTCCTTCCAAGCGAAGATGTTAAGATTTTTCAAAAAGAGTTTTTTCAGCTTCTCCTTGACTTCCATTGTCAGATTTCTTCCAATCTGCAGGTGCTTGGAGGGGTCCTGTGGATCTATTGGAAAGCTCTCCAGTTCTTCCAATCTATCTATTTCTTCAGCAGCTCTTCCTTCCCCAGGGGTTGTCTGTTTTTCACAGACAACTTTTTTTAGATGTACATATAACTCCAAAGATGGCCCCTTCTTTAGAGGCATCCGTTATTTTAACGTCTCTCCCTTGTTCAGGGATTCTCCCTTGTTCAGGGATGTCATCCATGTCAATGTCTATGGTAATCACATTGACGCTTCTTGGTTCGATTTTCCTTAGGGAATTCGAGTAACATTTCCCTCGCACTCTTTTGATCACCTCTAACCGTGACTATACCATTCTTGGTTGGGAACATCATGCATAAGTAGTGGATGGAAGTAATGGCCTATAGTTCTTTCAAGACTGGTCTCCCCAACACTCTTGATAAGCAAAGCAATTATCTACCACCAAATATTCCATGAAATGGTGAGCAGTCAAAGGTACGGTTCCCATCTCTATTACTAGAGTGATTACCTATCGGGATGATGCTGTCGCCTCTGAAGCCATACAAGGGAGAACTCGTTGAGGCCAGCTCGTGATCAACTTTCATCTTATCAAAAGTGATTCCAAATATGATGTTGATGAAGCTTCCATTATCTACTAGCATTCTTTTTAGAACATTAACTGCTACAACGACCGTCACCACTAGGGCATCGCAATGTAGATAATGCACACCAGCTGCATCATCTTGGGTGAATGTGATGGGTTGAACTTTTCTTTTGACAGATGCTCGATTGACCATGAAGCTTGTTATTGGGGGGTCTGAAGCTTCCTGGAGTAATTTCTCTAGGAGTTCCTAGATTCTTCCCCAACGTATGGGCCTCCAAAGATTGTATCAATTTCTCTGAGGGGCTCTTGGCCAACATTCATTAGGGGGGCTTCTTTTTATATCTTTGGCCTTACTTAGCTCATTTTGCATCAGTATCTCTCCTCCTAGGAGCGTCATTCATGTTGGGATGCCTCGACTCAACATTCCCAGGTTGTTGGTTTTCCTAGAAGGAGCATCTCTTCGGAGTCTCATGTTGTTCTCTTAACTAGCGTTCTAAGGGTACCTCACAATATCCTCAGCCTTCGGTGCTGTGGCTATAGGTATGATGGTACATATAGCAGATGGGTGCTTCATCCCTATTTCTAGGTTCAGAGTTTCATCCCCTACCCCTCCTTGTTTGAGAGATTCTTTGATTGAGTCTGTTTGGTATGTCGTAGCAACATGGTTTACTTCCTCGTATGCCAAATTGGGCACTGCATTTAGCATCACTGCAGCTAATGCTTGCACGGGGTTGAGAGGGTTCGATTTTCCTTCTTGATGGTCCATCAAATATAAAGTTGGACCTCTTCCTCTTTGCATCTGAGGAGGTAGGAGTCTTCGGTTAGCCATATTCCTATAATCTCTCAATTCTTCATTGAGAATCTCACGTTTTATTATTTCCAGTAAGACATCATAACTGGTAGGGTCTTTATTTTGTACATCTCTCTAGAAGAGGGAGTTTATGTCCAATCCTTCCCTTAGGGTTGTTGAGCCTCCCTATCTGTTACTTATATACAGTAGGTCATCTCATTCGTGAAGCGGGACAAAAAAATTCTCAGAGACTCGCCATGCTGTTATTGCATATCCTACAAGTGTTGGATAGGTCATTCTCCTTCTTTGCTTGTGGCGAAGTGCTTAAGGAATGTCTTTTTGAGATCCGGCCAGCTCCGAATGCTCGATTTTGATAGTATAGCATACCAAATTTTGGCCGATCCACTCAGGGTCAACAATTCATAGCTGGATGGCTCCCTTTAAATTCATATAAGTCTTGAAGCTGTTGAGATACTTCGTGGGATCATCCATTCCATCCTACTCGGGAATTTTAGGGAGTGAAGTGGTTTATCAAAGGGAAATTCCTAATGTCCTGCGAAAATGGTGGATTATCATCGTCATCGCCAAGATCGCAGGAACTTTGTACTTCATCAGAATCCTCATCTTCCCTAAATTAAGTCTCTGGGGCAGATGGAAAGGTCCTACTTCACTTATGGCCCGCTCTTTCCTTTCTCGCCTATTTCTAAGCGGAGGGTTCTGAAGCGCTTCATAGTGGACAGGTTCGTCTCGTCTTCCGAACTGAAAAGACTCCTATTGCCTATTTCTAGGCATGGAAGGAGGTCGATCTAGCCTATTTCTAGGTCCAGGGGAGGTGGAGCCTGCCTATTTCTTGGCGTCCCTATGCTCAGCCTGTCCAAGATGCTTATAGACCTCTGAGGTAGGTCATCTGGTTCATAGTTTGGGGAAAAATTGAATGGAGCCTCATTAGGTCATTCGGAAGCGTAATTGGTGGATGTATCAACTTCTACCTCATTTGGCCCCGCATGCTCATCAGCAATTCATGCATGGCCGTATTTTTTTTGGTTATGTTCTTTATATTGGCGGCCATTATAGCTACTTCCCTAGTAAGTCTTATTGTTACCCTGCCTTTGCCTTCGTCTCCCCCCCCTCCGCCTCGCCTATGCTGTTGGTGAGGTTGAGAGCGAGCGGTTGGGACGGCACGCAAGGGTTCCCCTTTTCAGGGTGTTCCATCGTCCTCCAGGGTGCATTCTCTTCACTGCTCGAACTAATATCAACAAGCTATTTCCTAGCTAGATGCTCCATTTTTCAAGGTTCAAATCAATTTTGAACGGAACAATTTTTCCCTTTGGATTTAACGGTTCTTTCTTCAAGAACACCCTATTTTCAAGGGTTGGAAAATTCCTTTCAATTTGCTTACATCTGGCTTCTTCCCATGGGACTCTCATGGTTTGAATTTATGATTTTCCACAGATGTGCCCATTTGTTGAATCCGAAAAACGTGATGATTATGTGGACAATATATGCTAGGCCCACTCACATCATCTCAAGCAAATTCCGACGCCTTTTGAACGAAGTGCCGGTGAGAAGCAAATGAATGTGAACACGAGGATATGCTTTACGGGATGAGACAAAAGTATTCAAGTACCTACGGGTGGAACGAAAATGATTGCACTAACAACAATCATCGATTGAATAACAGAGTAAATTAGAAGATCAAATAATGTGTATGGAGAAAAAACTACATGATGTGTATAGAACTTTGCAAGATCATTTATTAACAAGGGTTCAAGAGTCTAAAATCCCAGAGTCCAACCCTCTTTTAGTTACAAAGAGGTTCTATTTATAGTATTTTTGCCGACGTGGTGTCCGTGGATCTGAACCATGTGGCCTCATCTCCTTGATTGAGGTTTCACATCATTGTCTATCATACAATAAATACATTGATAATGGGTCAACCACCCTAAACAATAGACTAACACTCCTGACATTCTTTAGTATAAATGTTATATCAATCATTTCTAAAGATTGCCTAAGGATCTTGTAAGAGACAATTTTAGCTTCATGTGGATTAGGGGCATCGAAGGAAGGTTCTTCTCGTGAAAAGTTTCATCTCCTTCCATATTTTATACAGCGTTTCAGATTATGCACTTCAGCGATTTAGACAGTGTTTTGGCTTAAGAGGTTCAGCCATTTATATGATTTCTTCACTTTAGATTGTTGCGTCTTCGTTGAATTTTCTGTCCACGGGTTTGCTACGTGGCCTTTGACTTGAGCCTCAGAGGTGAGGCCTAACATAATGTACTTTTACAAGATTATAACTTGCAAAAAGAAATTAAAAAGGGACCAAAGTAGATTGTAGACAACAAGCTTCTTTCTCATATAAATATTGCGTCTTAGATGAGAGAAACAATTCAACATCATAAAAACAATGATTGTTTTTGAAATTTTCAGTCCCCTCAAAATGGTTAACTCTTAGATGTGAAACTTGATTGAATCGTTACTTCAAATTTGAAAGACGAGTATTAGAATTTTAATATTTTAAACGGAATCTTTTCTTCCTTCTTGCCCTTGGGCTTCTCCTGTGGCGACAATGGACCGATATAATTGATTCAAAAATACAAGTCTCGGTATCTCTTCCAATCTTAGGAAAAGCATGATTTTTTGAAACATTTGATGGATTTTTTTACGTGTATGTTTTGGGTCTTTTTTTTTTTTTTCTTTTTGCTTTATAAGGCCCCACAAAATCTTGAGGCCTTAGGTAATTGCCTAATTGGGAAATTACAAAATTTCAGGGGTTTAAAGATTGAAGTTTAAAAATCAGGGAACAAGTTTCATTCTTCAAAAATCAGGTATTATATAAAACTCGAAACCCTAATTTTTCACTCTCTATCCCGTCTCCCCCCTCTCTCTCTTCCCTTCTCTC
>CAIGRF010000560.1:0-11146 GCA_903798235.1 Fraxinus ornus | reverse complement strand
CGGGCCCGGCTCGAACTTTTTCCGAGCCGAGCCGGACCTGTGCTAGCCGTCGAGGTTTTTTGTCGCCTCTACAGCTGATTCGCTGCTAGTCCATTATGAAGCATTTGGAAAACAGGGATATTAAAATCGAGAAAATGCTAGAATACAAGAGAAGGGAGCAAATGGTGGGTCCCTTTTGGGTTCATGTACACCATGATTGCACTCAATCAGAAGGACCTAAAAACTCCAGTCTCAATCTTTACAGAAACAAAAGGGTGGTTGGGACCATTTTGTCTTGTGCCAACCATTGGATTGCGATCTTCATCAAGCAAATCCTTCTCATTACACCCTCACCGACTCCACCTCTACTGAATTGCTATTTCATACACATAAATCCAGGATTTTTTTTGCTGTTGGACCACAATTACTGTGTCAGTGACAAGTTAGTCTTTAACCTTTAAAAAGTAATAAGTTAATCCATTACCTTTCATTCATTGCATTTTCTATTTATTTTTTTAAAATGTATGGATGAAATATTTATATTTATAATGAGAAAAAGAAAATACAGAACTAGGTTAAGTCCTTGTTTGGTATCATTAAAAAATTTGATTAAAATTTAAATTAAAGTCAATAATTAATTTTAATCACACATTTCATACGATCCACAATTTTTCAACTACACATTCCATCAATTTTTATTAAAATATGTTAAAAATATGTTTTTAGTCTGGGGTTAAATTAAAAAATCTTAAACAAACAGATGGGAACGAGGGATAAAAGATAAAATGGCATGGTGCATACTTCGATACTTCCTTATGCTCCTTGTAGTCATGTTCTAGCTTATTGCTAGATGATTAATTCTGAATAACAAAAATGTGTAAATGTTTATTAATATGAAAATATATCTCATTTCAAACTTTTTGATACCAATTCAAATTGGGTTCATAAAGTTGAATATATAGAGATCAGGAGACAATTAAACAGAGATTCAGATGATTTTTTTGGACCAATTTTGCTACCATTGTTAAATGTTAAGAACTAACTTGCCTTTCCATAAGAATTAAGGACCAATATGATACTAGAGTAATAGGTTGGGGACCAGTAGTGCTATTTTCCATATAGAAACCCTAGTCAAAGGGCAGTAGTGGGCCCAGTGTTTACACTTCCCCCGTGCTGCTGCTACGCGTCAATTTTTTTACTATTAACATTCATCAGTTCTCATAGAGGATCCCATGGAATCTTAAACTAGATTTAATGAATCCATTTGACGTCCATTAGGACAAGATTCTCCTGCTTTTTCGTGGGGAAAGCTAGTCATTTACTTAGGAGGGACGATTAGTTTGTCAGCACGACCCACACACAAATCAAACTGGATTTTTTTGGGTACAGCTGCTCGTCGATTTGTCCGAAAGCTTTGGAATATTATTATTATTTTTTTAATAAAAATGTGCGAGTTGAGCCGAGCAAATCAAGCCGGATGGTCCGGATCATGACAAAGCGAGCATGGACTAGCTCGCCAATGGTACAAAATCGAGCTACTCGACCGGTTTATCCTCCCTAAATTAACTGACGTATCACCTAGAAAAATACTGTATTTCCCGCTACTCCCACTGTCTTCTGCAACAGCTTTTTTTCGAAAAGAATTACTTTAAGAAACAATTAATATCAATATAATTAACAAAAGTTCTGTTAATTTCGAAGTCAATCTAAAATGCCAAAGAATGAAACAAAACATAAGTGTATCCCACATGTCTTTTTGGTGAGAGAAAGTGATGGTCATAAAGAGAATAGAGACTGTGTACACAACAGATTATCAATTTATAGAACAGACAAGAAAGGTATTATCTTTTATTGGTTTTTAGCCTCTTTCATATATTGAGGGAAATACTGAAATAGTAGGGGTTTTCTGCTTTAATTGCCAGAATTTTATGATATTCTGGCAGCTAATTATTTGTTATTGAAGTTTCGAAAGGTCTAACCCCTTCTGGGCCATACATTTTCTTCATCTTTAGTCCATTTTCTATGCACATATTTTGTGTATTGAAGTATCTACACAGTATTTAAAGATTCATCTTTTGCAAAAGGCTACATCGATTAAATATTCGAAAGGGACAGTTTTTATTGGGCTATTTTCTTTTCAAAATGGTAAGAAATTGCTGACCTTTCCCATAGTTAGATCTCTAAAAATGACCCACTTTAAGCTGTTTTAAGTTAGCGATTGCTTTGGCTTGAGCAGCTATAAACCTCGTTCTTGTGTGGGTTAGGATATACATTGTAATTCTTTTGGTACGACCTTTTATTGCTTGGAGTTCTGGTTTATCCATGTTTTTATCTAGTGTTGTTCTGCTGTTAAGGGTTCTTCACTTTTTTGGCATTAAAGGAACTGATCTTTGAGCTGTTTGCTTTGTATGAGGTTTGATATCCTTTTGGTCATCTTTTCTGTTTGGGTTTTTGGATAATAACCAAGTTAGGTTGCATCATTTTGCCAATTTATGCTGTGTAATTTGGTATATTATCTTACTGCTACGATTTCTATATCAGAAGGATAAATATACTCTTGGTTCTTGGCTTTTTGAGTTTTTATCTTCAGTAGATGAAGCCATTGCTTGGGGTTAATATGAGGATATTTAGGCTTTTTATGGTTGCACTTTGTTTTCTCACGGCCCTCGGGCAGCTCCCTTCCCAGGACATTTTGGCGTTGCTTGAGTTCAAGAAAGGAATCAAGCATGACCCATCAGGTTTTGTTGTCGATTCATGGAACGATGAATCCATTGACTTCAATGGTTGTCCTGCATCTTGGAATGGGATTACGTGTAGTGGTGGTAATGTGGCAGCTGTTGTTCTTGACAACTTGGGTTTATCCGCGGATGTGGACTTGAGTGTGTTCTCTAATCTTACAATGTTAGTGAAACTCTCAATTTCAAACAACTCCATAACTGGGACATTGTCCAACAAGATTGGTGACTTCAAAAGTCTCGAGTATCTGGACATTTCTGACAATATGTTCTTCTCATCCTTGCCACCTGAAATTGGAAACTTGAGGAGCTTGAAAAATCTTTCATTGGCTGGGAACAACTTCTCTGGCTCGATCCCAGACTCAGTTTCAGGGCTTGCCTCAATTCACTCTTTGGACTTGAGTTGTAATTCACTTTCTGGGCCGCTGCCATCATCTTTGACGAGATTGACAGGTCTGGTTTATCTTAATCTGTCTGTTAATGGATTTACGAAAAGAATCCCAAAAGGATTTGAGATGATGACACAGGTTGAGGTTCTTGACTTGCATGGCAATATGCTTGATGGTAACCTGGATCCAGAATTCTTGCGGCTCACTACTGCAATTCATGTTGACCTCAGTGGAAATTTGCTTGTGAGTTCTGCTAAAGGACAACAGAACTTTCTACTCTCTATTTCTCCCACTGTCAATCATTTAAATCTTAGTCACAATCAGCTAACGGGATCACTTGTTAGTGGCGGTGAAGTAGGGGCTTTTGGGAATTTGAAGGTTCTGGATTTGAGCTACAATCAGCTGTCTGGGGAATTACCTGGATTCAATTTTGTTTATGATCTTCAAGTCCTCAAACTCAGCAACAACAAATTTTCAGGGTTCATTCCTAACAATCTTTTGAAGGGAGACTCATTGGTTTTAACTGAGTTGGATTTGAGCGGCAACAATCTTACAGGTAAATTTATCATGAAACCTGGCTCTTCATTCCTTGTTCTTTAAAAATCCAACAGTTAGTTTAATAGTTTCTTTAACTCCATTTAATAATAAATTATGTAATGTCATAATTTTTATTCTTTTTCATGGTTGTGAAGCTTTTGCATTATGTCATATGGGAAAATTATGTCATGTTCTGGTATGATATATACTAGTTGTCTTTTCATGCTATCTGTTTTACTTTGCAGGGCCTATAAGTATGATAACATCAACAACGTTGCGATTTCTTAATCTCTCCTCAAATATACTTTTTGGTGAACTTCCAATATTGACAGGAAGTTGTATTGTGATTGATCTTTCAAAAAATCAATTTGAGGGAAATTTAACCAGAATGCTGAAATGGGGTAACATCAAAATTCTTGATCTAAGCCAAAACCACTTATCAGGCTCCATTCCGGAGGTAACTGCTCAATTTCTGCGTTTGAACTATTTCAATCTATCCCGTAATTCCCTGAATGGTTCCCTTCCAAAAGTTATCACTCTGTTTCCGAAACTCACGGTCCTTGATGTCAGTTTCAATCAATTGGAAGGACCTCTTCTAACTTCCCTTTTAACATCATCCACGCTCCAAGAGCTTCATCTACAGAATAATAAACTTGCTGGAAATATTAATTTCTCACCTCGAATGGATGAATCAAAGTTTTGTGTCCTTGATCTGTCTCATAATCAGCTCGGTGGCTATTTTCCTGATGGGATTGGTTCGTTGGCTGGACTTCAAATGCTCAACATTGGAGGAAATAATTTTTCAGGCTCTCTGCCTACTTTGTTGGGTGAGAACAGCACCCTAACTTCACTGGACATTTCCCAGAATCATTTTACAGGTCCCCTGCCGAAGACCTTGCCTAACAGTCTCCAAAGCTTTAATGCATCATATAATGATCTCTCTGGGATAGTTCCAGAAAATTTGAGAAAGTTTCCACTATCTTCGTTTTACCCTGGCAATTCTGAACTGCAGTTTCCAAATCCTCCTTGGGGCTCAAACCGCGGTCCATCTGGAAATCGCCATGGGAAACATATGAAAACTATTATCATTGTGGCGATAATGATTGCCTGTGTGATTGCTGTAGTCATTCTAATCCTGCTTGCTATTTTCATTCACTACAAGCGCACATCTAAAAGGCCTTCACCACATGTTATAAACAAAGATGTCCACCGTCAAACATCAACCAAACCTTCTAGCTTTGCTGGAAGAGACAGTGGGGGCAGTTTGGTTGTTTCAGCTGAGGATCTTGTAACTGGGCAAAAGCGGTCATCATCAGAGATTATTAGTCCTGATGAGAAAATGGCAATTACAGGTTTCTCACCATCGAAGACCAGCCATTTCTCTTGGTCACCGGAGTCGGGAGATTCATATGCTGCAGATAGCCTTTCAAGACTGGATATTAGATCTCCAGATCGACTGGCCGGCGAGTTGTACTTTCTTGATGATACAATCTCATTTACAGCTGAGGAATTATCAAAAGCGCCAGCTGAAGTTCTGGGAAGGAGCAGCCATTGGACATCTTACCGGGCAACACTAGACAATGGGTTGTTCTTGACTGTGAAGTGGTTGAGGGAAGGAGTTGCAAAACCAAGAAAGGAATTTGCTAAAGAGCTGAAGAAATTTGCAAATATAAGACATCCAAACGTGGTTGGATTGAGAGGGTACTACTGGGGACCTACACAGCACGAGAAGCTCATTCTTGCAGAGTACATATCTCCTGGAAGTCTTGCGAGTTTCTTATATGGTAATCACTGCACTCTTCTGTCCTGCCAAGTATTTTGCTGCTAAAAGATATTACATCATAATAACTTCCATTGATCTGTGTCTGTTTCTTCTTCTTTTTTTTCCCGATTCTTTTGTTTCTATCTTTTTCTATTTTTTATTTTGCTCCCCTGCTTGCTTTATGAGAAAATGAAATTCTGTCTTCAATTATTTGTGGGTTTCATAGAACTTCACTTCCTTTAGCTGATTTAGATTAGATTTCCACAAGTTGCTGAAGCTTGCCCTTTTATTGAGTTGGAATACTCATTTATATTGTTGAAGACTCAGATATACGTCTATGGAATGTCTAAACTTGCAAAAATGTTAATGGAGAATATAGGTTGTTTAATAATATGCTTGTATGATAGCCATCTGTTAAATTATTTCAGTTTAGACTCGTTGAAATTTGTTTACAAGTTAGAAGAACGCATCTATAAATTTCTTCTGCAGTTAATCCAACTTTCAATTAATCTAATATTTGAGAATGTGATGAAACTATATTGTTTTTACGTATTTGGCATAATTATCACATATCGCTGAAAATGCTTCTAATTTGACCACCATTGGATATCATGGCTTTTAGCATCAAGAATCAGTGTCTGCTTACTCTTCCAATGCTTTTGATTATTTCCTAGTTTGCCATGGTCTGCAGGAATCTTATTTGTCGAGTTTGATTTTGCTCTTCTGGTTGCTTTTGATGAATATTGCATATCTGTGAACTGATTTATATTGGAAAAAGAGAACTAATTCTTGTCTTTGCACATGCTGGTGCTACCTTTTTAAATAATGTATTCTGGTTACTTTATATATGCTCTTCTAACAACAAATATTTGTAGATCGGCCTGGAAGAAAGGGTCCACCCCTTTCCTGGCCCCGAAGGCTCAAAATAGCAGTTGATATTGCACGTGGCTTGAACTATCTCCATTTTGACTCTGCGGTTCCTCACGGAAACCTTAAAGCAAGCAATGTACTTCTTGATGGTCCCGATCTTAATGCACGCGTTGCTGATTACTGCCTTCATCGCCTCATGACCCAATCAGGCACCGTTGAACAGATTCTTGATGCTGGGGTGTTAGGCTATCGTGCACCAGAGTTAGCTGCATCAAAGAAGCCACTCCCCTCCTTCAAATCGGATGTTTATGCAATTGGAGTTATTATGTTAGAACTTCTTACTGGAAAGTGCGCAGGTGATGTGGTGTCTGGTGAAGATGGTGGAGTCGATTTGACGGATTGGGTTCGGTTAAGAGTGACAGAAGGTCATGGATCAGATTGTTTTGATGCTGCATTGACACCTGAGATGGGAATTCCGGCATCCGAAAAGGGAATGAAAGAGGTCCTCAGAATAGCTTTGCGTTGTATCCGTTCCGTGTCCGAGAGGCCAGGTATCAAGACTATATATGAGGATCTATCGTCGATTTAGTTGTGTCAATTTTGCTTTAGGGAACAAGGATTCTGGTGGGAATCAATTAGCTCATTGACTTCCCTTTTATTAGTTGAATTAGAGACGTAGAGCGACTCACTAGTTTTTTCTTTTTATTTCTTCGGACTGTTGCTGTAAAGTGGGATATCTTCATGCATACAAGCTTTTCTTCTTGTTAATGAGTTTTGATCACTAATTCAAAAATGTGTGCTAGGTTTGTTGAGGGTTAGCCCAGAGAAAGGTTCAAAAGAAACATTTTGATCAGGTTGATTAATGAATTATCTCGTCCAAATTCAAGTCTTACCTTCATTATAGATTGTTTCTGAATTAATAGTCTAGTAAAAATAAAAATTCCAACGCTAACATGTAGACATAACAAACATTCATCATTAACATGGACGAACAAAATACAGTTAAAAGCCCATCTCAAATACAATGAACCACAAATCATACCATACATATTAAACTACGAATCTAACTGATCCATTGATGACAAGTACACCAATCACCCACTGAAAAGATCTTAATAGACCAAGAGATTTGGATATCATATCTGATGGAAATTATAAAAGACACCTTAAGCAGCAAGCTCCTCATCTTCTTCTTCCTCCTCATATTCCTCATCGTCAGCAGTAGCATCCTGGTATTGCTGGTATTCGGCCACAAGATCGTTCATGTTACTCTCAGCCTCGGTGAATTCCATTTCGTCCATTCCCTCACCAGTGTACCAATGCAAGAAAGCTTTACGCCGGAACATAGCAGTGAATTGCTCGCTAACACGCCTGAACATCTCCTGAATTGAGGTCGAGTTGCCAATGAATGTAGATGCCATTTTCAGACCCTTCGGTGGGATATCACACACACTAGACTTAACATTGTTTGGAATCCACTCGACGAAGTAGGATGAATTCTTGTTCTGGACATTGATCATCTGTTCATCGACCTCTTTTGTGCTCATCTTACCACGGAACATGGCCGAAGCAGTCAAGTAGCGACCATGACGTGGGTCAGCAGCACACATCATGTTCTTAGCATCCCACATTTGTTGGGTCAGTTCAGGAACCGTAAGAGCCCGGTACTGCTGGGAGCCTCTGGAGGTTAAGGGTGCAAACCCAACCATGAAGAAGTGTAACCGTGGGAATGGGATAAGGTTAACTGCAAGTTTCCGCAGGTCAGAGTTGAGCTGTCCAGGGAATCGCAGACAGCAGGTGACACCACTCATTGTAGCAGAAATCAGGTGGTTGAGATCGCCAACTGAAACACAACACCCAAAATTCAATTATTACAAACATCTGATCAATGATGCCTACATTATATAATCAATTATCAAGCTCTTATTTGAATTTCAATGAGAAAAGAAAGCAGAAAGCAAAATGGAGATCTGAACTTACAAGTCGGAGTCGAAAGCTTGAGAGTACGAAAACAAATATCGTACAGAGCCTCATTATCCAAAACCATACATTCATCTGCATTCTCAACGAGTTGATGAACAGACAGGGTAGCATTGTACGGCTCAACAACAGTGTCGGATACCTTTGGCGAAGGAAAAACTGAGAATGTCAACATCATGCGGTCTGGATACTCCTCCCTGATCTTGGAAATGAGAAGGGTGCCCATACCAGAACCGGTGCCTCCACCCAATGAATGACAGACTTGAAATCCTGTCGTACAAATAAAAAGAATTAGCATATTATAGTAGACGAACCAGCACGTGCATCTATATCTATCTTATTCATGCATAACAAGGATGTTATAATTAGTTATACGCCTATTATGAATCCATATATGAAAGTGTTTCAATTGAGTCTTTCTTGGTAAGGTAATTTGCAAGGATTATTCTACTTTGCCATAATGAGTTACCAAATGTTTTACCGAATCGCCACCTGGCGACCCCTATTGGGAGGGTATTATGGCACTCATTATGTTATTATAGCATAATCCAATTTGCAAATAGATTTTCTCCTTTTTTGGCAGGGAAAAATGGGTTTATTGGACAAGAATAATTCAGATTGTTAAATTGTAACAGTGGTGGTGAACAATACAGAATGACAGGAGCTATGAAGCACGACACTCCATGTCAGTAACATGTCCGTGTCCTATATTTTGAAAAGTCACGTGCCGTTATGTTATCTGTGTCCGTGTTAGTGTTAGTGCTTCATAGCTGAAGATGACAGGCACAGCAAAACAAATCACTAAAAAGAAAATCCAATTGCAAGCATTCCATTGATACTGCGCTATTCTTCACACAATCAGATTCAAACCCAAAATCTAAATAGATATGAAGCATAATCACATAAATATGCGTATAATTCATGCACAGAAAAGGGTGCAATCTTCAAAAGGAAACTCATAGCATGTAGCACATATAATTGAAATGCTAGATCTAACCAAATTCGCCAACAAAAACGTCAGATCAACCAGCAACAAATGAAAATCACGAAAAGAACCTTGCAAGCAATCGCAATTCTCGGCCTCTTTGCGGACAACATCAAGCACGGAATCAATCAGCTCAGCTCCCTCAGTGTAATGCCCCTTAGCCCAGTTGTTCCCAGCCCCGGACTGTCCGAAAACGAAATTGTCCGGCCTGAATATCTGTCCAAACGGGCCGGATCTGACGGAATCCATGGTGCCCGGCTCGAGATCCATTAAAACAGCTCGTGGAACGTACCTCCCGCCGCTGGCCTCATTGTAATAAACATTAATTCGCTCAAGCTGGAGTTCAGAGTCTCCGCTGTACTTTCCGGTTTGGTCAATTCCGTGTTCATCGCATATGACCTCCCAGAACTTGGCACCGATTTGGTTGCCGCATTGGCCTCCCTGTATGTGAAGAATTTCTCTCATTGTTTGTGCGTTTTTGTGTGTGCCTGGCGTTTTTGAGAAATTAAAGAAGAATTGTGTTGTTTCAAGGTTTAGTAACGTTTTCTTGTTTCTGTCGGAAGAGTGGAGGAGCGGAAATGCAGGGTGACGGGGGAAAACAGCGGTGAGGTTGGGTGGGTTTTCCGTTTTTGTATTGGAGGAAAGCGCGTGGTTTTCACAGTTCACTTGGATTTGCAAGATGTGGATCATCTCGATGTACAATTATGAATTACAATTTAATAGGCAACATGACACGTGACATTCATTCATTGAATGACTTACGTAGCCACTAATTTTTGTGCCAACACACATGTTATTATCCAAATTGTCATTCATAATTATACAAATAGATTAATCCTTCTTTTTATAGTTCTTTAATGATAAATGTTCAAAAGTCGACTCAGACGTTCAAAATGTTCAAATTCTCTATAATTGTGATCGAGCATTCTCTTTCACTTGGAACTAGGCTTCAAAATATATTAGTGAAAAAGTGATGTTCTCCATGTCATATAGGGCTCGTAACCTGAACGAATAATCGCTCACATTCTTCTTATTTTTGATATTGTAACTATGTTTTAAGTTGAAATGGTATAGCTCGTGTCACTTTAAGTGAGAGAGGGGGTGATTCATTGTCTTGCATCTTGCACTACGTAATAGTTCAATCAAGTGAGCTCAATTGTATTCTTTTATTCCGTCAAATGTTTGAATCAAAATGGCTTAATAAATCATGGTTTATTTTCAAGAGAAAGAAAGGATCAAATTCAAGTCGAATTGTTTGAAAAGTTAAAAGCTGCTTTTGATATCAAGAAAGCTATTTTTGAACATATTTTGATAAATTTTTGAAAATTATTTATTTGACTAGAAGAGCATTTAGATGAAAGCGATTTAAAGTAATTTCCAATGAAATCTTTTCTACAAGAAGTAGAAATAAAAAATAGAAGTCCCGGATCATAAAAGTTTTAAAGTAATAAATAATCACACTGTTGGTTAGGATGTAACTTGCATGGTCTGAAGTCTTAATTTATCATTTAAGTTAGCATTATAAGATTTATCATTACTACCATAATTAGGATTGTATTATGATTATTGTGTGATTACACTGCAAAAAGTTAATATTGAATTTAGTGTTATTATTGTCAATCCTACCCAGATTTTTGTGGCAAGTGGAAGCCCAAATCATTTCAATTTGAAAGGCCCAACTCCTTTTTCTGGCCTGCTTTGATCTACTATCATCACTAAAAGGCTAAAACACTGGCTTGGATTGAAAGATGGAAGATCCACCAGCCCACATATTTTCGTTCAGATTAATTGATTGGGAAAAATTCATGGATCATGTATTTACTTTACCAAAATCAAAAATCAGGTCCCTAAGTTTAAAGTTGCAAAAATCAGGTTTTTTTTTTTTAATTAATTAATTATATTTCACAAT
>CAIGRF010000440.1:0-11692 GCA_903798235.1 Fraxinus ornus | reverse complement strand
CTAACATCCATGATGCTAGCGGCTCTTCTTTTCGGGTTTTTCTTCAAGGTCGGGTAGTTAAGATTACTCCGGACGTTATATCGAGTCTTACTCACATTTCGAGAGTCGTCTACTCTCTGTTTATATATCTTATTCCCGATTCACTTCCTTTGGAAACTTTAGCCTATTCTACGATGTTTAACACACCGATGGAGGGTGGTCCAGGTATGATGCGCACTAGGTTTCTACCTACTAACCGCCAGACTCTGTTGCGCATTGTGTGCACGAATCTTTGGCCGGTTTCTCACACTCCTTCATTACCGATGGAGATGGCTCATTTCCTCTACGCCCTGCTGCATGGCAATTCTATTGATCTACCTTCTTTCATATGCCAGCAAATTTTGAGGGCATTCAAGACCACGGGGACTCGGGTTGGGCTACTTTATGTTTGTCTTATATATAGGTTAGTCAGCCTTAGGAACTAGTTTTCCAAAAGGGGTACTGAGGCGGGTCTCTCGGCCGATTGACCATACCACTATCACCCAGAGCAGGTCACATATTTCTTCTGAGCTCGCACAACCATAGGTTGATCCGACTATGCCGGTTGATCCCATCGATGACCTGATCTCGTTTGACCCTTTCGATTTTCCTTCTTTTTCCACAGCTCCTCAGTCCTCCGATATTCCTTCTTCTTCTTCAGTTCCTCCTTCTACCAGATCAGTACATCCTCCTCCCGAGTCTGCTCCTTCTGCATCTGCTCCCATCAACCCGTTTGTCACTCTTTTGGGACAAATGACCGTGCTTATCGACTAACAAGCTCGTATGATAGCGGAGATCACACAGCTACGTGCGACAGGTGATCATCTCACTATCGATGTTGCTACACTTCAGGGTGCTATTGGATACATACAACGTCGACTCCGATGGATACGCTGTCACTGGGATGACGATGATGCGTCCGAGGAGAGGAAAGATTCCAATGATGTCAATGATGCTGCTGGTGCTACATAGATTTAGACTTACTCCTTGTCATTGTGTAACAAAAAAGGGGGAGTAGATATTTTTGGCTGTATAGTTTAGATAAGGGAGTCTGTAGATTTTGGAGTCTGTATCTAGATTTTTGTGCTTACATGATGTATGATTATTTTAAAATATGGATGTAATTAACGTTTTGCTATATCTAAAATTGATATCATTATTTCAAATTGACTTGCATTTTATGTTTTGCAATTTATGTCTGAGGGGTCGTTGGGGTGAGACATAGATACATTTACCTAATGTTTAAACACTCTGAGAGTTTGCAGTTAGAGAGAGCACATGCATATTTGTTTGAGTTCAGTTTCGCTAAATTAAGTTTTTTATTTTTTTTTACAGTGTCAACATTTTATTTTGGTATGTTAGGTTGCATTGATACTGTGTCTTAGTTTAGCTTGCGATTTAAAACTAAAAAATATGCTATATGAGTTATAATTGCTTACAACTACTTAAATGACACCTACAATTGAAATGTTTGAACTGTGATTATCTTTGATCCTGTTTTCCAAACATTTTACACTTGTATTTGAGTTGTTTATTTCTGAAAACAGGTACTGCAGAGTTCATTCAAGACGGTTTGCAATTTAGGTTGTGTCATTGTTTTGAGTCTGTAACTTGTATTTTATTACTGCCTTGACATAGATTGGTGTTTTGTCACAGAATGTCAAAGTGGGAGTTTGTTAGGTTTTAGTTCATTTTGAAATTGGCAAATTCTATGAACAAAAGGACTTAAATTGATAGAGTGTAAAAGTTCAAGGAGTAATGTGCAATTTATTTAAAAGTTAGTTAAATAGGTCTAGGGTTTCGAGTTTTGAACAAGGACGAAAACGGCGCGAATTTTCGCTGGACTGTCGCCAAAGGTTGGCTCGAGCTACAAAGGCATAAATATTGTCGCTAGACCGTCGTCCCTCCTTCGCTCGAGCGACACACTGTCGTTGCCTCTCGCTCGAGCGATAAGTTTATACGAAAAAATTTTATTTTGTGTTTTAAAAGCTTTTTTCCCAGTCCATCTTTTTTCTACCCTACCTATAAATATCAAACAGCCTCAGAACGAGATTTTCCAAGGTTGAACAATAAGCAAACACTGTGCTGTCAATATTTTTTCATCTTCATAGCTTTCAACCTTCATGTTTCTTTGAGATTCGTTCTTGGTAGTGAGAAAAACATCAGATCTAAATCCAAATACCAAAAGCCACACTGCATATATATCTGTCAGAGGTGCTGAAGATTAAGGAAGGCGACTGGAGTTCCAGTCTGTAAAGAACGGGTTGTTCTTCGTGATCCACATGAGATAGGCGATTACACCAAGGTGGGGCTGCAGCAGGATAGTGGGGTTCCAGGAAGGCATTGGTTATTACAGCTGGAATTGGTGCAAGGGAGCATAAAATTCAGGAGAGCCGTCAAATTGCAGTCAGGAGATCAGATAGCACGTGTCGTCATCTAGTCTGGTAAACTGTAAGTAAAGAATCGTTTATAGTGGATTGACTGGCAAAGTGCTTAAAGTTTTTCCCAGTTTGGTTTCTCCGTTATCATACCGTTATTCATTTACTGATTTATATATAATTTGAATGTATGATCTGCGGTATTTAAACTTATGGTTAAACTGACGTGCATGATTAATCATCTAGAAATAATTAATTTGTGACTTGTTGCTAATTAGTTAATAAATTTTTAATTCTGCATATTACACCTATTCACCCCCCATCTTGGTGTTGCTAGGGTCGAACTTGAGTTTCTCAAAAGTGATCTAATAAAGAATTATTATTATTATTATTATTTTAGGGAAAAATTCAAAATCCAAACATTAAATATGCCTCATTTCACTTTTAAACTTTGAGATTCCATTCGTGACTGGACTCATTAAAATACATCTCTGCATCCCTAAAATAATAATTCATCACAATGTTATCATTTATAGTCGTCTCTATCTCTGATAATGATAATATTTAGAGATTTCACGTCACAACTTGAAGAATATCGTCACAAATCAATAATTATTAACCGTTGCAGAAAATTTCTTGGATTGATTTCGTATCCAGATCATTCAATTTGGGGTTTGATCAGCGTCGTATCGCAATTGGTAGATGATTACACATTAGAATCAGGAAACTCACATTTTCACAATTTCCCAGACGGACAATCATGCATCAGTAGTCAATGTAACTGATTTTCAAAATCGAATTTATATGTTGTGCTTTCTTTCCAAAAATTTATGTTTGTGACTTTTATTCGTTGTGAATGGTATTTGTAATTGTGACAATTTAATAAATCGTTTAATTGGTCACAGTCACATGATGTGACCAATTATTTGAAATGGGTAATTTTATGTCACATGATTCAATATATCTGATCCTGTGACGTGTAGCTGAACCATTCTATTGAAGATTATTTATAACATGATTGTGACTAGCGGTCTTATTTATATGACATACAATAAGATACAGTGACCTGTCTAATTTCATGATGTGACGATTTTTGAAGGTAGTGTTATATGCAGCACTTCATTATTGGACCTGTAATGCAAATTGGTGACCTGCATTAATCGTAAACTCCACTGGTTTTTTGTAACTCACATTTTTCTATGAAAAGTTGCAGAAATGGACTCCGTGCACATTTGCTTGATAAATGGATCGCACGTATCACTTGTGTTAGTTGATCAGAATTGGGGTTTTACAAACCTAGTAAATATCGTTTTGACTAAGTTCGATTTGGATCAAACGAGGGTTGCAGACATAATGACTTATACATTGAACAGTGAGTTACCTACAATCAGAATAAATAATGATAATAATGTGTTGTCCTACCTAATACTGAAGTGCATAGATCGTGACCCTTTCAAATATCCAATAAACATTGGGGTCACAACTGTGGAAAGTGGAGAAAAGTCATGCATGGTTCCAGTTGATGTACACTTCAGTGGTGTTATATTTTCATTAATGGATATGTCGTCAGACATATGCAATGTAATAGTCGAACCTTCAAGTCACAATGTCAGAGATAAAGTTACATTTTTCTATGTTCCTAATGGTATGCAAATAGAAAAGGGAAGAATTTTCCATGATAAGAAAATTTTGAAATTAAGCTTGTCTTTGTTTGCAATACAAAAAATGTCTGAATTCATGGTTGTTTGCTCGGATAAGAAAAAATATCTTGTCAGGTGTTCACAAGAAGAGTGTAATTGGATATACAAATCTTCAAAATTGGGGAACGGAGATGTTTAAGATCAGAAGGATTACAGATGGTCACACATTTGTTTCGAATATAGTATTAGGATCTAAGAGGCACCTATCAACCACAGTTGTGTTATCTTGCATCAAATACGAGTATACCTCACAAACCATATACACTCCAAACGATATATATAATGAAATGTTACATACATATGGAGTTTCTTTGAATTATATAAAGGCTTGGAGATCTCAGGAGAAAACATTGAAGATGCTTAGGGGGATCCTAAAGATTTATTCATGAAAATACCAAGCTTCTTTTCTGTACTTCATCAAACAAATCCAGGTACGATCACAGGGGAGCTTGATAGATACAATATATTCAAATACTACTTCATGGCCCTAGGTGCATCAATTAGAGGATGGGAACATTGTAGACCTGTTATTGTAGTTGATGGCACGTATTTGAATAGACACTATGGTGGTACACTTTTCATGATGTGTACACATGATGCTAATAACATCATATTCATACTTGCATTTGGAATTGGAGATAACGAGAATGATAGGTCTTAGTTGTGGTTTTTTTTAAAACTTGAAGAAGGCATATGAAAATAGGGATGGCTTGTGTTTTATATCGGATCACCACAACAGTATCAAGAATGCAATTGAAAAGGTGTATACATGAACCTGTTCATATAATCTCATATAGAACTTGAAATCGCATTATGGAAAATCAGGTCACATCATAACGCATGCTTTCAATTCAGCAGTTCGCGCATATACACTGGCTGAATTCGAATATAATATGCAACAGGTGACTTCAATGAATCATAAGCTTACAGATTACCTGGTAATGTGTTAATTTCAAGTAAAATTTAAATTCAAATAAAGGTCACAAATGTCGATGTAACATTTTTCAAAATATGTTTTTTTCTTGTAGGCTGAACTAGGAGCTGAAAAGTGGTTACGATTCCACATGCCAGCTAACAGATACTAAACAATGACATCAAATATAGTAGAGTCAATGAATGCGGTCACAAAGGTAACCAAGAACTACCACATTGTAGCTTTATTAGATTCGTTGCAAAATTATACAAACTTGGTTCCACAAACATAGGGACACAGCACATGGCACTTTTACGAAGTTGTCAAGCAACTACGAAAAAATGCTTTAGGAAATGAGTACTGATTTGAGATATTTGATGGTAAGATTGATATCTGTGACCTCAATCTCATATTTGTGGCCTCAGTAATGTATATGAATTAACAGTCATTATGTGTAGGTGTCTCCTGCAAATCACACCATGTTTTCTGTAAGTGGTGAATGGTCATCTTTCATAGTCAATATAGAACAACGTGCATGTACATGCAGGATGTTGCAGGTATATCAGTTACTATGTCTACACACATTGGCTATCATTGCAAACGATGAAGATGGATCCATTGATTATTGCTCATATTATTATCGAAGAGGCCTATACATGAATGCGTACCAGGACACTATATTTACAATTGGAAATCTAGGTGACTGGAGACATAATTGTATTAGTACCTAACCAAAAAAGAAGTTCAGGAAGATCTACACAAAATAGGAAGAGATCATCACGTGAAGGGAAAATAACTGTCAAATGTAGATGTTGTGATCAAAATGGTCACAATTGTAGGCCTTGCGCAACTTGGTTCGATTAAGTGAAAAAAAACATAGTTATATGCAAATAATACGATATCAACTAATGATACACATTGATAATAGTTATAGTATTCAAGCTCATTATTCTCTTTATTGTTTAACTTGTTAGTTGTGGATAGTGTTAGGCATGTCATGTAAATGTACGTTATTCGTTCAAATAATATTAATTCAAATTGTGAATGTGACTTGACATTTGAGAACTGATGTGAGATTTGTAGGTCTGGGTATGATTATGTGATGTGATATTAATTAAATTGTGACTTAGATCGGTTTGTGACCAATTGCCAATAATAATTTTATGTGACTTGTAAACATTAATCTGTGACATTAAGAAAATAATCTGTGATTTGCACACATTATTAAACTGTGACATTTAAATATTTATAATAGCAATATGTGACCTCTTGACATTATCATTTAACTTGAAGGAAATAATATGAGACATGTATACATGTCAATGGTTATTTTATCACATCGATTTTAGAATAAAGAAATGTAATAGACATAAGTAGTGAAATAAGATTTCATAACATCATTAACATTCATAAACTTCAAATGTAATCATCGATACAAAATGAGATCTACATATTCCCTTTCCACCACATAGTTACATCAATGTTCAGTCATAGATTCATCTGTCAATCTATAACTACACATCTCTCGACCTTTCCATTTATCACTTTGGTGGCCTTCTTGATTTCACGGTGCTTATAATGCAGTACAGCTCAATCCAACCATGATATGGCAACATCAAAATCCTTTGGCATGGATTCTAAGTCATTATGAAGAATAAATTCAACATATTTGATCAAAAATATGCCGCAATCATGGCTAAGAAAAACAAAGTCAGACTATTAGTTTCTACATTGAAATGGTGGTCACAAAATGAATATTTCTTTAGTCAATTAACACGTTAAAATGATTGTCACAAACATACTCATTCTACTGTTGTGGCCCCTCATAATCTAGCGCAAGCCTTAACTCCATAGAATCATCTTGATCATCATCTGAATTTCTATTCTATATTTCAATTGCATTCATCAAATGAGGGATGATTTTCAAATAGGTTTGATTTTCCTTTTCACACTTAAATTCGTGAAGGTCCTACTAGCCGAATTGAATATAATTAATGCTTGAGCATTAACATCAAGCAATCTCAACATCCAATGTGTCTTGTTTGTAGGCAAAATTGGCATTAAGACTTGGTTCACTTCAGTCCATGGACTGCTCAATGGTATTTTGACACCTGTGATATCATTAATCAGCATTGTCTCCGTGAGTAGAACATTTGGATCATTTATAAATTTCGGATATGTACTCTTGATCATAGCCTGAAAGTATGAGTCAATTATGGTACCCTCAAACTTGACATTCTCGCCATACCGTACTAATTGACGAAGGTAATAGAAGCATGCATCCATTTGCTATCACCATAGAAAATAATAAACACCTGATTAGTTTTCAAGATCTATATGAAAAATGATATTTGTGTACGATATGTGACATGTATGTAATTTATGTGACTTGAACATAATGTGTGTGACTTGTATATATGGTATATAACCTACGGTATATGACTTGTGACTAATGAACAATGATGTTTGTATGTGATAAATGGCCTTAGCATGTGTTATGTGACTTATATGAAATTTATATGACCTGACCATAATGTTTGTGACTTGTATATATGGTATGTGGCCTATGGTATGTAATACAAAACAAATTCTATGATACATATATAGAATGATATATGATCTTTGCATACTGAGTTGGTCAATGACGCGTCTGGAGAAACGAGTTCACGCCACTATGTTTTGTTGCCTACGGCAAATGTACCAATGTAAAAAGGGATCTTAATGATATCGTCAGCATCTCTGAATTTTTTCCTATAAAGAGAGACAAATAGCAAATTAGTTATCCTTATTTGCATTGGGTCTATGTTGTAGTTCACAAAATAATGTCATACATACTTGTTTGTTGGTTTGTAACCTCTATGGAACCAAATCTGAAATGCTGTAACATTAGCATCATCTGCATGTCGATTGTAATATCGAAAAACTACAACATTCTCTGAACTGTTGCTATGATTCTCTTCATTTGAAACAAAAGGAGACTGGTATATTCTTATCAGTTTAGAAACACGCTTCAACGGCAAATCGGATATGGGTGCAAAAGTGATTGATACCTGTTTATAGTGAAATATTAAACATGATAGTTCATTCTGTGACCTATAAAAGGTCAAATATAATTTGTTTACGTAAATGGGTTTTTTAACCAGAAATCTCTTGATGTTCGCATTCTTGTGTCATTCACTACACGGGCGATTATAGCATCCAATTGTTCTTGAACTTGTTTTGATTGAAACCATTGTGATTCAGTTGCCAACATTTGGAATAGGTTGGGTAGAACTAATCCCCATATCAAATGACAGCGATTCCAACGTCAGTAGGTCAAATGATTGATAATCAGGGTACATCTTACATTTTCCTTTCTTATCAACAGTTCCTTCAACATTTTTCCCTACAATGACACATTTATGTATGAAAAATAAAAAAGTTACAAATGAAGATGTCAAGCTTGGTAGTAGAATGAACTTACTTCTTCCTGAATGTTTCTAGCACCATCACTAGGCAATTCACTTTTTTCTTTAAATATGTTCAAAATTTGATCTATTGAATTTGATATCATTCGGTCACAAATTCAGATAGAATGTTTATTTCTGACTTCATCTCCAACAAGTCAGGCCTAATTTCTCCTTGCATACGAACAATAATATTCATCTTGTGATTCTTGTCAACCTTTATTGACGATAAATATACCTTGTAATCATTGATTTGCATAGACGGATCCTTATTTTTCGTTTGGAGTTCACTAATTTTATTTTTCAAACTCTCCAACACCTATATGAAATTTGACATACATCAATGAGATGGATAATGTAAGGTATCAAGGTATATGAATCATGTGTGACCTATGTACATTTGTATGTGACCTTGAACTTTATGGCATGTGATCAATGTGTACATGTGAACTACGTTAATAACAATTTTTTTAAATATGAACTTGTATTGAACATTTGTGACTAGTCCATATTCAGTTGTGACCTCAATGAAGTGTCATGTGACCTCGTCTTAAAATGCATATGAAAAAGGAGAAATATGAAACTTGGCCTAGAATTAGCATGCACATTGAAATTCGAAACATGAACTCAAATAAAAAATGCAAATATGATAATATTTGATAAATCAATATACATAACAACACTTAAATTAAAGATAACAATATACATTAAATCCATGTGCATGTGCTGCCGGAGGTAGAGACATATGAGCAAATGGAATGGACCCTCATCCATCGGTGAATAAATGTGTGCAGTGTGTGGATCGATCGGAGGATCCAATGAAGTACAGACAGAAAATGATATCTTCTGTCTTCTCGAAGGTGGATCAACAAAATCATCGCCGTCATCATCGATATCACTATAATGGCCCAATCGTCCGTCAATAATCATTAGAATGTGTGTAGTTTAAAATTTTCTTAAATAAGATATTAATAAATAAAAAATAAATAAATAATGGTGTTATTTCTTGCGAATATCACATGATGTGAATTTTTGATTGATCTATAATTATTGGGATTAAATTGAATTATCCCATGAGTGCGATCTGATCATTACACCTTATTAGAGAAGTACACTTTAAGGACATGTGACTAGTTTAAGCTTGCTTATTTGCTGATTGGCTTGTCATCATTAAAGTGATTAGTGCTTAGTTGTGGACCTATGAATGGTATATATGTCCATTTAAACTATAATTTGTTATTGTTAACCGGCTGGTTTATTGGAGGAGATGGTTACCATCGTAGGAGTGTAATGCTTTACTTGATAATGAACATAAGTCATGAGAGAAAGAACGATCCCTATGGAGGTATGAAAGTCAACTCCATAAACTCAAAAGAGTATACTTTTACAAGAAAAAAAAATCAACACAATAAGCATTCAAAAGAATACTCAAAACATAAAATTTTAAGCTCATGCCTAGCACACACATTTTTCTATCTATAGATATAATATTAAAATATTGATTGGTTTGAAATACAGACTGTACTTGTTCACTGACATGTTTCAACTTGGGTTAGGGTACGGGTTATGATTAACTGGTGTAGATTGTACAATCATACACTCACATCATAATCTAATAAATTAATTGAATCTAATTATATTCAAACATCTAATTGGAAGATTCTTGATTATTCTGGTAATTTTGGTTCGGTTATGTAACATAGACTGCGAGATTTTCCCAAAAATTTAAGAATATCAACAATTTTATTTTGGATTTTTACTTATTTTGTGTTATTCATTTGTGTGGTCTTTTTGCAGATTTTTTTGATCAATAGTCTAAGCCTGACAATAAAACCTAATCCCACAAGTAGGAACTCTTGAACCTCTATCATCTGAGTTACCCACATTCATGATAATGGTTTGTCCCACTGTGCGATCCAACAAACATGAGTTACCAAAGTAAAAGATATGTTAGATGAGTAAAAATATGAGGATTCTGCTAATGTTGGGTCTAAAGCAAACAATAATAAGGAGGAAAACGAAAAATATAAGAGAACACCGACACAAATTCTCCGATGGCCATGCTACAACCTCCGGCCACCAAACCGGCTATTCCGATGAGGATCATCGTCTTGGCATCCTTGCGGACAGCCCCAATTCCGATCATCAACGATCAACTTGATAGTAAACCATCATTTGCACCAAGAATAGCAACTCTAAGCCACTGTGCTCGTTTTGAGTAATCATCAACTTCAACTTCTTCTTCAAGTTGTTGAGATTTTTGCCCTTCAATATCATCATTAACAGCAGGTTTGATCTCATTTCAAGCTTTTTTAGTTCGATTGCTTCCATGGAAATTAGTGAAAGAGGAAGATTTGAAGGGAGGTTTAGGCTTTGAGATGCACTATTCTTAATTTGTGTATGGAGAAGTGTGGTAGGCACGCGCCATTAGGAGTGGGATATTTATAGGAGGTTAATGGATAGACGACAATACCCATATTTTTGGGCAGTGCGAGGAATCTGATGCATTCACACTGGAAGGAAAAAATAAAATTACATGAACTGTTTGGTAAGATTGAATGAATAGTTTTAAATTTTTTTTACATACTTCTCTTCTTTGATTCCAAATATAAAGAGATTTGCAAACAAAATTCAATAAATCTTGCAGAAGTTAATATATGACGATATTAATTTAGTTATATTTTCTGTAGCTGCATGTGACATCACTATCTTGATTTGCATTTTAAGTCACAAGATCGACATTGAAAACTAAAAGCATAATTAAATTTCCATATATAAATTATATTTGTTCTTAAGCAATATTAAACATTAACGAAATGATTTAACAATAAAAATTTGCCATCCTAAGTCAATGCAATGTGCTTTTGACGGGTCTCGATCTAACATTTTATTTCATAAGAAACTAAATAAGGGGCCATTTATTTCATATTTGACAATAATATCTCATAGTGAAACAAACAGTTCTAAATGCATCGTTTCAAATAAAATAAAAATCTTAATTGTTCACTGAATTAATAGGCCACGTCGAGAAATGGAGATAAGATTAACAATGAAATCGGCAAATCATATCGTTCCTATAGTCTTCTTTTAACTAGAAAATGAGTCTAATTAATTGAGTTGACTTAATATATGATACTGTTACAAAACAAGTCAATACCAGAATTGATCTAATACCACTTGTTAGGATTTATACCACTTGTTGTGACACCAATCAATGGATTGAGATATTGAAGTTAT
>CAIGRF010000418.1:0-10135 GCA_903798235.1 Fraxinus ornus | reverse complement strand
GTTTATCTCTATAAGAACGGTGCGTTTCGAGGTGTGAAGTGGGAGAGAAGGGATGTCATAATTGGGGTTTTGAATAAGACAACCTTTTGATTTTCTGATATGAATTCGGCGGGTCGTCCCGAGTCCCACTTAACGGGCTGTCCCGACCGTTAGATCGACGACGTATTGTCCCCGCTGTACCAATATGAGTCTTTTCAGCATACTTTGTCCTCACTAGCACGCTCCTCTAGAAAACTTCTCAGGGGATCACCCATCATGGAATTACTCCAAACCAAGCACGCTTAACTGTGGAGTTTCTAACGATAGACTTCCGGAAAAGAAGGTGCACCTTATTGATATGAGTAATACCTATCAAATCTTTTTAATCTTTCCTAGTCTGGGTATTACAGGAGGACCCTTTTTATTGGCCCTCTTTCAAGAGGGACATTGCTCACATTGTTTCTCAATGTCATACTTGTCAGTTCAAAACGAAGAAGACTAAGCCAAAGTGGCGAGGAAGGAAAGTTGGGCGTGCAAGGCCTTGTCAATGATTTTTCAGCTAGTCACAAAAGTTCAGCTCCGCTCTTCCTATGCCCAGAGCCTATTCATTCAAAGAGCTAGCAATTACTTTCTTCCCACCCAAAAATCATAGTAAGCCGGGAGAAAGACATTCATATTCACCCAAGCACAAGAAGAAAGGGCTTTAGCGGAGAGCCAGGAACGCAGTCAAAGGCTAAAGCCCTCGAGCGGTGATCTTCTTCTTTATAATATGTAAGAGAATACGAAAGGAACATCATAACACTGAGATGTACACTCTTCTACCCATTCCTCATACTACCTGGCGTGCCCTTAGTATAGATTTTGTTCTAAGTTCGTCCAAGACTGCTCAATGTCATGAATTTATTTTCGTTTTCGTGGATAGAATCTCAAAGATGACACATTTCATTCCATGTTCCAAATTTACTAATGCGTCACATGTTACTAAGTTGTTTTTCAAAGAAATTGTTCGCCTACATGGGCTTTCTACTATTGTGGATCATCATGATGTCAAATATATTAGTTAATTTTGAAAGATACTATAAAAATTGTTTGGAAGTACGCTTTAATTTTCTTCCGGTTTCAACACATAGATCGACAGTCAAACTAAGGTGGTTAATTATAGCATAGGAAACCTACTTAGTTACTTAGTTCGGATAAGCTGGAAAATTGGGATCTTGTGTTACCTATTGCTTAGTTTGCATAAAATAATCATGTCAATAGATTAAACGGTCATAGCCCGTTTGCTCAAACTTTTGCCGACTATATTTTTGAGTTGCACGATGAAATTAAACGTAAAATTTATTTAAGTAATGATCAATGCAAACTTGCAGTTGTCTTACACCATATGCAGAAGAGCTCTAGAACGTTTTCCTAAACATGCTTCCAAAGAACTTTGTGCCTGATAAAGTGGCTTCTTTTACATTGTAAAAAGGCTTGGAACTAATACATATCTATTTGATTTGCCAACACTTAAATATTAGTCTAGTTTTCAATATAGAACATTTGGACCTCCGATCTTACCATCTTCTATTTGTGCAACTCAGGCTCCTTGCCCAAGGCATAAAGTTTTCCCAAACATGCTTACAAACATGTTTTCGCACCATAGGCATAACAGCTCTAGAATGTTTTCCCAAACATGCTTCCAAAAAACTTTGTGCTAGATAACGTGGCTTCTTTTCCATTGTTAAAAAGCTTGGAACTAATGCATATCTATTTGATTTGCCAACACACTTAAATATTAGTCTTAATTTTTAATGTAGTAGATTTATATTCTTATCGGAGGACATTTGGACCTCCTACCTTTTTAAGGCCGAACAAAACTCTCAAACCGAGCCGATCGAATCGGAACCGAACCGAACTTCTTAAGATAAATACCCGAACGTGTATCCGAATAGAGAACCGACATGTCGGTTCGATTTTTTATTCTAGACCAAGAACTGAAAAATCAAATAAGAACCGAATCTCTCTAATTTTTTATTTTAAATAAGTCAAAAAAAAATTATAACTAAATTTGCTAACTAATTAATTTAGGTCAAATCTAAAATATGATTTTCCTATTTTTAATTTCTAACCCAAGCCCAACTTAATTAAACTGACTAAGTTTTACCTAACTTTCTTATTCTACCGTAATACCTTTTTGATGTTATGGAGAAATCGAATTGGAAGCTCGGCTGTGCCTCTCTTCATTATTGTGAGCTCGCTATCTCCCCCTTCACGTGATTTTAACAATTTAATATATGAACTCAACAAAAGAGGTGCAAAAATATCGTAAGATTGGACTACATTATTTTGTAAGAGTTAAAATTGAACATGTCATTAGTTGAATTAATGTAGCGTCATTGTAAATATTAAAAAAAATTAATTATTGTACGAAAATCAAGAACCGAATGGAACCAAACTTGAATCGAGACTATTCCATAATTAAATTTGGACCCGACGGTTTCACTTATTAAATACCAAAAAATTCGAATTTTAGTTCAGTTCTCTATAGAACCACATAAAATCGAACCATGTCCAACCCTAGATCTTACCATCTATTTTTGCAACTCAGACTCCTTGCCCAACCCCCTCAGGCTCCAACTACCACATTTCCCTCTCAAGATATTATTGATGAGGTGCTTGAGGATTAATTTGTTACTTACAAATGATCGTTTTTGCAAGTTTCTCATACATTGGAAAGATCGTCCATCTAGTGATGCTACTTAGATTAATAAAAATGAGTTTTGTCAAAAGGATACCAAGCTATTTGATGCCCATCTACACTATTACTCACCGGAGTTGAGTGTTTTCAGCTGGGGAGAAATGATGTAACACTAAGCCCATGCTTGATTTTGATTAAAATCAGATTTTTAGTAAATTTTGATAAAATATGATGAAATATGTGGTTAAAAACTGTGGGTCCATGAAATGTGAGGTTAAAATTAATTGTTGACTTTGACTTAGATTTTTATTAATATTTTAATCCACACCATAGAGGGGCTAAAAGTGTATTTGAGGCGAAAAGGAATTAAATTAATTAGGACTTCTATAATGCCAGTTTGTTAACGATTGGGATTATTTTCGTAAGAAGTTTAGATTAGATTTTTTTTATTAATTTCCTACATAACTTAGAATAGTTTAAACCCCTATAGATATAGGGTTAACTTTTTGTTTTGAACATACTTTTATTATTGAATACAAACTACTTCTCTCTCTAATTTCTCGTCTCTCTCTCTCTCTAATTCTTCTCAATTTAAACTGCTATTTGTGAATTTCATTTACATGCTTTCTAAGTCATATAGTATGCAGAAGATCATTCTCTGGTTTGGATGTTAATGAAGATGATGCATATTAAAGCAGGAACTCAACCAGAGAAGTAAAATTCCTTTTCACTCATTCATACAAAAAGATAGCGCTCAAAAACTCATATTCAAGCATCAAATTTGAGGTAAAACATGTAATCATAGAGAAGATAAAATCATGAAGCATCAGCATAGGCCATACCTGTTTCCTTGAGTCCCTCTGAACGCAATCACAGTAGCATTAAGATCCTTGGCAACCCCAACAAATGCCTGTACAAGATCTTAACAGCTAATAAAAAACTAATACATGTTTGAAACACAAAAAGATAGAAATAAATCTTTCCTGAAGGAAAAAAAGAATCCAACAAAGGAAAAAAAGGGTAGACTCAGAAGAGCCCATATTTTCTCACCTGCAGGCAGCGTTTCACATCAACAATCAGGTCTATCATTTCAAATCCCTGTATAGGTCCCAATATGACATCATTGCCATGCTCAGATTTCTCAATAGCTGTTCTATGATCATATTACTAACATTAGAATGTATGCTTAGTCTTGGCAATATGTCTTGGTCATTACCTTCATTATATCATCACATCTTGAGCAAGTCCAGGTAAACAATTCGGTCAAGTCTGACAAATACACCTGCAAGTAAAAGACTTAGTTATGTCGAGAACTCCTCAAAACCTTGTACTATAATCAAAATGTTATAGTTGTGCTCAGGAATTTTTCTGACCAAACTATTATTTTACAATAATTTTTCTTATTCATTGCTAGATGACAAAATTTACTCGATCAAGCAGTAAATGATGATGTTTATTATTCAGCCATTATAATCAAAAAAATTCACTAGATATAATTATCACCTTCTCCACATGTTTGTTGTGAAAAATGTTAATTTACAACAAACTTACAGCTGAAGCATATTCAACCAATATTCTTGCAAGCGTGTGATTGTAAGTCGCCATATGATGATGATGTTGATGTGTGTGCTTCACCTTTACCTTAAGTTCTGCAACCAAAACAAACCCAAAAAGTAGGCCCCCACACAAAAGCCACTGGAAATCAGTAAAGCAGCACATGTAAATAATAATTTTCAAGAATGTCTTGAAAGGCCTTTTACGAGAGCTTGAAGGCAGGTTCCCTATCTCACATGTGAATTGTATTCGACCACTGAAGCTTTAGACGATCTATATATTTTTTATTAGCTAGCTGATTAAAAGGAAGATATGTCTAATTCTATCCAGAGAATCAAAACAAACACCAATGCCACCAATTATTCAGTCGAAACCCTTTGTCATATAGTAATTGAGCTCAAATTCACAAGCAATATCTCCCAAAACTCTAGTTAGTGCCATTCACTATGATTAATCAAAATTCAAATGCTCCATAAATTATCCAACCGAATTCCAAAGTTCTTCAGAAAGAGAGAATATTACCTCTACCAGATGAAAAGGAAATTACGCATATGATAATTGCCACAATCATCCACCCCCTTCTTTCCATACTCTGCCAAAAAAATTTTAAAAAAATACACACAAAATCAATAAAATTTTGAACTCTCAAGACCAGTTAACCCGACTGATTACAGAACAAATCTTGTGAAAAAAAAGTAAAAAATTAACCTAATTAAAAGGTCTGGAAGTTAATTCAATTCTCAAATTTGATGAATTCCGGTGATCGTAAAACGACGCAGATATTCGGGGACGTGAGAGGAGGCAAAACGACGACGGATTACAAAGACTCGATCTTTAATGGCTATGGTGAATTCGTACAAGATTAGCTTTTTTATGACTGTACGGTGAATTCGACCTTTTAAACCGGAGCGAGACTGAAATTCCGAAGTTACCCCGGTTTGCCGGTGGCTTATTGCCTTGGTAGGTGAAATTATGGATTTAAGATACGGCGATTTCGTAATTTCACGGAACTGTGGCGTGTAGACGGCGGGTTGAGGGGGAGACGATGACTTAGTTTGTTCAGGCTACCTACCTACGGATAGAATCATAGAATAATGTTCAATGTTGTATATGTCGACGATTTGTGTTTAGTATAAATTGGAATCTATCGTATTTCCTTGAAATTAAATTTAAAAGAAAACAAAAATTATCCGTATTATCTAGTGGAATCAAGATGTCTCCCTCGATTGTGAAATAATTCTATCTATTATTCATATTGGGTCTGATCTAAATGATCTGAAGCTCAATTGACCCATCATCAAAATTATCTCAAGTTCAAAATCCAATTTTTCAATTCAATGCTTCAACTTGTTCTTAGGTTCCAAAGTCGCATGACTCGAGACTCGAGGACCCACCGCTCGACCAACCAGATGAGAACGAGGGAGGCAGCACCCTTACCGTGTCGTTAGTGCTTCAATAGCCACACACAAGTAGCATCTGAAGGTGACGCCATGGATGACCAATCGATATTACCTAGTAACATCAATTAGTGCTACTGTTTGGGTGAATTTGATGGACTCAAGTGTGACCCAAGTGCACCCAAGTTTGCAATGGGCACCTCCTTCAACGCTTGTAGTGCTATCATTCGGGTGAATTGGGTGGGCTCGAGTGTGATCCAAGTGCACCTGGGTCTGTAATGGGCAACTCTTTCAACGCTTCTAATCCGCAGTTCCATTGTCACAAACCAAGTTGTTGCCTCTTTTCACTTGGGCGCCAATCATCCCATTGCCATCCGTGTCACCGCCCACTCACTTTTTGCCCTCGGATCATCTTCAATTTTCAATCTTGACTTTTAATTCAATTCTTCAACCTAATTACAAGACCTAATAGTTTTTTACAAGACATTACAAAGAATTACAATTCTATAATTTCCTATGCCCAAAAATTAGAATTATATCTAATTGAACAAAATTAACACCACCAAAGATTTTACAAATACATATATCGACAATTATATGATTTAACAATAGATAAATGTAAATAAATCTATTGCCCACAAGCGAAACAATAATTCATTCATAAAAAATAATTCAATCAATCCTAATAAATTCATAGAATCAAGAAATTCCTATGCATCGTTCAATTAAACATGTAATCTCAAGATTTAGATATGCAACTTATAGTTAATCATATATCTACGCTCGGATACCCATTGTTAAAAATTTAATCCCAAGAAACATGAAAAATAATTTTTTTCTTTAATTTGGGACAATGATATTTTCTTGATTACTTCATGTCGTAGACCAACATAATTAATCACATGTGTTTTAAGCTAAATATCTAACTAGAGTTTAATTACTCAAGTTGAACAATTTGAATGGTTATTAGCACAAAACGTTCATACGTTTGAAATTTATTGTGCATTTTGTCTCAACCTAGCTTTTTTTTATTTTCATTCACACACTTATTTACACTTTTCTTTGTGGAAATCATCATTTCCATCAAATTTCTCAATAAAAAGTTGTGAAATGATGAATATACCACACACGTATCAATTGAAACTATGAAACGTACGACAGATTAGATCAATCCCAAAAAAAAGCCAAAAATCAACGTTTGAAAGTTTGACCTAATAAATTATTAAATCAAAGAATCAAGACAATTGCCAACAATATGTTGACCGTGATCTCAAAACTTATGAATCTTACATAAATTAATGAACACTATAATAATTTAATTCTTGATAAGTTCAGAAATAATTAATTGAATGAAGAACAAGAAGAAATCAATAAAACTTGCAATAAATCTCTCAATAATTGTTAGAAATGTCATAAAATTAGAGTTTTAAATAAACTAAGATTCTTTCCAAAATTGAAAAATCTACCCTAAAATTGTGCTATGCAGTCGCATAGTGTGTGGACATGCGGTCACATAGTTCATACATAAGTGTCACTTTGATTCTCGGTATAAAAGCATGTGGTCCCATGCCTATGGTAGGTCGCATAGTTACTCTTTTCAGCTTTCTCGTCCGCTATTTAAACCAAGTTGATCCATCTTATTTCTTCTTCCAAACCCAATATGAAACTTGTCTATTTGCTTGTCGTAATCAATGTTTCGTTCATCCTGGCTTGAACAAGTAGTCACATTGCTTCTTTGACCCGCTTCGCCATGACCTAGTCATAGGTCATTCATCATCGATCAAATGATCCTTACCTGGACTTGCCCTCGTATCATGGATCACATCATCACCTCTTTCTTCGAAAGGATTCGACCTTGAATCTGTACCTACATCAAAGAGAGACATATTAGAGATATTAACGGTAGTCAAAACATTATACTCACCTGGAATATCTAATTCGTAGGCATTGTAATTAATCTTTTCAAAAACTTGGAAATAACCATCTCTCTGTGGCTGCAACTTCGACTTTATTTGTTCCGGAAAGCGTTCTTTCCTCGAGTGTATCCAAACCCAATCTCTTGGTTTAAATGTAACGCGCTTTCATCCCTTATTTGCTTGAGAAGAATAATACTTATTTTTCTTCTCAATTTGCAACCTTATCTTTCATGGAGTTAATTTACCAAGTCGACATTCTTCTTTCTATCTAAACTACATCTTTCATTCATAGGTAAATGAATTAAATCCAAAAGTGTTAGTGCATTAAAATCATATGCAATTTCAAAAGGTGAGTAAGAAGTAGTAGAATGAGTGACCTTATTATATGCAAATTCTATAAATGGATGGAAAGCAATCCTCCAAACTCTTTAAATTCTTATAAACTATAGTACGTAATAATTATATCATAATCCTATTAAATACCTCAGTTTGTCCGTTCGTTTGTAGGTAATAGTAGTAGAAACAATAGCTTGATTCCTAACTTATTCCACAAAAATCTCCAAAAGTGACTAAGAAATTTAACATACCTAAACGATACAATGCTTCTAGGAATCCCATATAAGTTCCTAAAAGAATAAGTTTGCAATATTGGTGGCATCATCAATTTTATGACATGAAATAAAATCTATTATTTTACTAAATTTATCTACCACCACAAATATATAATCTCTTCCTTTCTCAGTCCTAGGTAAACCCAACACAAAATTCATAGACACATCAATTCAAGATTCACTAGGAACAGGTAAAGATGTATATAAACCTTGAGGTAAAACTTTAGATTTAGCATTTTTACAAGTGATGCATCTACTACAAACCCGATCAATATCAACTTTCATCTTAGACTAATAAAAATGTTCACCTAACATCTCTAAGGTTTTCTTAACCCCAAAATGGCCTATTATACCTCTACTATGTGCTTCACGTGCTAATAATTCTCTGATTGAACATTTAGATACACATAAACTATTTTCTCGAAATAGACACCCATCATATGTAAAGAATCATTCATTAGCACTCTTATTACATGATTCGTATATATTAGAAAAATCTGGATCATTAGCATACATGTATTTAACATATTCAAAACCTAACAATTGGCACCTAAAAACATTAAAAGTACATACCTTCTTTATAAAGTATCCGCAATCACATTTTCTTTACCTTGTTTGTACTTAATAACATATGAAAATGTCTCGATGAACTCCATATACCTTGTATGTCTCCTGTTTAGCTTACCATGACACTTTAAATGCTTGAAGGACTCATGGTCGATGTGAATCACGAACTCCTTTGGCCATAGACAGTGCTACCATGTTTCCAAATCTCGAACAAGTGCATACAACTCCTTGTCATATGTATGATAGTTGAGAGCTGCTCCACTTAGCTTTTCATTAAAGTAAGCTATTGGCCTTCGTTTTGTTATATTGTTGATGGCCCTACAGTCGATACACATCCTCTGTTTCCATCTTTCTTTGGCACAAGTAACACCGGCATGGCACATNCCATCTTTCTTTGGCACAAGTAACACTGACATGGCACATGGACTCATACTCTCCTTCGCATACTCATTGCTCATCAATTCTTCCACTTGTCTTTAAAATTCCTTAGTCTTCCCGGGATTACTTCGATAAGTGAACCTTTTTGGAATGACAGCTCTAGATACGAAATCAATTTGATGTTCAATACTTCAAATGTGTGGTATCCCACTAAGCACGTCCTCCGAGAACACGTCTTCAAATTCCTGCAACAAAGAAGTAACCAAATTAGGGAGAGGTGTATTAGCTTCCTCAAGATTGAGAAATGACTCCTTATAAACAAAGAAGATCATAGGTCGGTTCTCAACTACTACTATCTTCAACTCACTCCCTTTTGTAAAGAAATTCACTTTCGACTTTTCTCTCCTCCCATAAGAATTTTTGCTCTACTTTTTTTTTTCACAATTAGTCACTTCATTATTTTCTCTCTTGCTCTCTTGTTGTATAAGATCAGTCTCACTCACTTTTTTCTCTCAAAATTTTTTCCTCACTTTTCAATTTGATTTAATCTTCATATACTTGTTGTGGTATCAATGATACAAGAGTAATAGATTTTCCATCCTTAATAAAAGTGTACCTATTTTTGTACCCATTATGAATCACATTCCTATCATATTGACATGACCTCCCTAACAAAATATGTCTGACATGCATAGGAATTATATCACACATCACTTCATCATAATACCTCACAATTGAGAAACTCTCCAACACTCACATATTCACATTGATAAGTGTAGTTTCTACACTTATTCGAGGCCCTAAATGATGATATTTTACTGTTCTTTGGATAAATTATTACCTAATTTGTGTTATATTTTATTCCGTATGTAAAACTCAATATTTGATGAAGAATTGGAGAAAATAATGCAAAGATAGTGGAAAATGGCTCCATTGTATCAAATACAAAGTTTGAGGACTAAGTTGCAAAATGATTATAGATGATTCGGACCTAGTATCGATGATTAGAGAGATGTTGGAGTCAATTAGACAAAGTTGGAAGATGGAGGGTTA
>CAIGRF010000390.1:7500-11661 GCA_903798235.1 Fraxinus ornus | reverse complement strand
TATCATCATTTTAAGTGTTTTAAGTTTAATGTAACTAATGTTTAAGATAAATAATTTTTTTTTTTATATTTATGCTATCATATAGCCAACTATATTATGGCACGTGCATTGCTCATGCGTCTTACTAATAGTACAAAAAGCAAAAGGCATTTTTTATCAAGTGATTTCACATTAATTCTTCCTACTATTATCCAATTATCAATTAACCTGTATTCTGCTTCATCAGATGATCAAGACACCATGGTTTGTTTCTTGGACTTCCAGGAGATTAACGAATCCCTAAGAAGAATACAAAAATCGGTAACTAATCTTCGAGAATCAGGGCATGCTACCCTGTCAAATCACAAAAGGCTTGAAGATTCATTGTAGATGAAGATGGAAATAGAAGACCCTGTCCTGGTGCCAATTTGAGATATTTGATCACTTTCTGAACTGCTGCAATATGTGTGTAAGAAGGTGCCTCCACGTATTGGCTAAGATTCTGAATAGCATAGCATATATCTGGTCTAGTTGGAGATAAATACATCAGCTTTCCAATCAATTTCATGTAAACTATGGGATCAGGTATTGCCTTTCCTGTGTCTTTTCCTAGCTTCTGATTTTGGTCCATAGGCAATTTGACCAGTTTATCCCCAAGTAATCCTGCATCAGCTAACAGGTCTAAGGTGTATTTGCATTGAGATATGACAATTTCCTTCATTTATCTTGCAACTTCAATGCCAAGAAAATACTTCAGATCACCTAATGCTTTGATTTTGAACCTGTTGCTGAGAAACTTTTGAATTGTATCTATTTGCCTCAAATTAGAACCTGCTATGACAATGTCATCTACATAGACAAGCAAGGCTGTGAAGGAATGATCTGTTGCCATGGTGAAAAGGCTGTAGTTAGCCTTTGAGAAAAGCCAAAATCTACAAGTACTGTAGAGAATGTGGAGTACCACTGCCTTGAGGCTTGCTTCAGCCCGTATATACTCTTCAAAAGCTTGCAGACTTGGTTGGGAGTTCCTTTTGTGTATCCTGGAGATTTTTGCATATATACCTCTTCATGCAAAACTCCATGTAAGAAGGAATTACTCACATCAAACTATTTGAGTTGCCAATTCTAAACTACAGATACAACCAATAAACATCGAACAGTTACAAGTTTTGGAATAGGTGAGAATGTTTCATTGTAGTCTATTCCTTCCCTTTGTGTATATCCTTTAGCTACAAACGTTTCCTTGTGCCTTTCAATGCTTCCATCTGGGTTATGCTTCAGCTTCTACACCCATTTACAGCCAATTGCTGCCTTTCTTGGTGGGAGATCATTGAGAGTCCAGGTTCATTCAACTCAAGGGCTTCTATTTCTGAATCCATTGCCTCGCACCAATTAGGATCACTCACAGCTTGATGATAGGTATTAGGTTCAAAGTGTGTGCAAATAGAGGTTGAAAAAGCCTTGAACTGAGGTGATAGCTTATTATAAGAGATAGTGCTAGAAAGAGGAAATGCCTTGTGTGCAGAGGCTGGAGACCTTATCTTATGAGAAGATTGAAATAACTGAGTTGATGTGGCCTGATGACAATGGAAATCTTGTAAGTACTAAAGAGCCCTTTTTACTCCTGAAGACTTTCGAATAATACGTGATGTGGGATGTGATGTTTGAGGAATATTATCAAGTGTAGGATTGTTGGAAATATTTTAATCAAGTGTATGTGTTCTAGGCGAGCGAGGCATAACATCTGATGTGGATTCATGAATATAATTGGCCATGTCTGGAAGTGATTTAGTGAAGACAAATTCTGTTTCATTAGTTTGTTTTCTAGTTTGTTTATAAGGAAAGTAAGTTTCATGAAATGTTACATCCCTAGATATGAAAATAGTTTTTGTCTGTAAGTCTATGACTTTGAATCCCTTAACCTCAAAAGGATAACCTAAGAAAATACATTGGCGCCCTCTAGGATCAAATTTCCTTCTTCCATGAGTTAAAGTCGAAGCATAGCAAAGGCATCCAAAAGTTCTAAGGTGAGAATAGGCTGGTGTGCTTTGAAACAGTATTTCAAATGGTGATTTGTCTTGCAGCAATGGTGTGGGGATTCTATTTATTAAGTATGTTGCTGTGAGGATACACTCATTCCAGTAAAACAGAGGAAGGCCTGATTGGTATTTTAAAGCTCTGGCCACATTCATCAAGTGATGGTGCTTCCTCTCAACTATACCGTTTTGTTGAGAGGTCTCAACACAACTCCTTTGATGAATTATCCCTTTTAACTTGTAAAAATCAGTTAGTTTGAATTCAAGGCCGTTGTCACTTCTCAAGGTTTTAACTGAAATTTGAAACTGATTTTTTATCATTTGAATGAAGGCCTTAATAGAATGACTGACATCAGATTTTTTTCTTAAGCATGTACACCCAAGTGGTACGTGAATAGTCATCCACTATTGAAAGGAAATACTTAGATCCATCATGAGCAATAATGGGGCAAAGACCTCAGATGTCACAATAAATAATTTTAAACAGTTGTTTAGTCTTATGTGATCTTATAGGAAATGGTTTTTTGTGCTACTTTGCCAATGGACAAATAAAGCATGGAATATTGCTAGCATTTTTGTAATGAGAAACAACTGAATCATTAGAAATAAGCTGTCTGATATATGTCATAAACGATAATGCCATAAGTTTGGCTGAACATCAGAATTGACAACAGAGGTTGCAGTAAAAGGTTGCCTAAGATTAAGGGCTGATAAGGTGGTCATTAAGGCTGTGGACGGAACCTTGTGTAGCATGAGTCGATACAGGCCACGCCATACTTCACCTTTCCCAATTGTCTTCCAAGATGAAATATCCTGCATATAACAGGCATTAGGCATGAATATCAGGTAACAAGGGATCTGCTTTTTTAATTTTTTGACAGATAGTAAATTGAAGTAAAAATTAGGAACATAAAACACATTTTTGAGAAGTATAGAGTCTGTGACTAGCACTACACCAGAATGTGTGGTTGGAACTACCTTACTAGTGGGCAACTTAACTGAGAGAGAGGTTTTTGATTCAATGGAGGTAAAGAGACTTGTGTTACAGATCATGTGATCTGTTGCACCAGTGTCAATAATCCATGGGATGCTAGTAAAATTCTTGGAGTGTGTAGGTGCAGCAGATAAATAGGCAGCTTTACCAGACAAATCAGATTGAGGGTTAGTTTTTGAATGATCAAGAGTCTGCACTTGGTTGACATAATGGATGGTCTGTGAGTTCTCTTTAGGTCAAAGCAAGGCAAGGAACTCTTCATATTGCCCTTTAGTTAGAGAAACTGGTTTCTCACTTTCTTCCTGCATCACACTTGATTGATTTGCAAAACTCCCATCTATCCTCTGGACTTTGTGTAACTTGTGATTTGGAGGATACCCATACAGTTTAAAGCATCTCTCCATGGTGTGTCCTATCACGTTGCAATGTGTGCAAACAGGAGGTTTAGTGTTTCCTGCTTTGAAGCACTTATCCAAATCTTGTCCAGGAATCTTGCAATATGTGCAATATGGCCTATCCTTTCTACCAGTGAAGTTCGATTTTCCATTGCTGATAGTTCTGTTATCTCCATAGGACTTCCTAATTGCCATTGCAATGGCTTCATTGTTCACATCAGTAGAGGCAATTTGTTTCTATCTCTCATACTGCTGTATGTTAGAAAATACTTTATTCACTAGTGGAAGGGGATCGAGCATTATTACTTGGGATCTTGTGTTATCATAAATTTCATTCTGCCCCATCAGAAACTTAATCACATAATCATGCCGATGCCTATCTACCAGCACCTTCAATTGTCCACAGCTACATTCAGGAATGGGATCATAAATTGATAGTTCATCCCAAATAGTTTTTAACTTTCCATAGTAGGTACTCACATAATCGTTTTCTTGCTCTAGGTCAGCCAATGCCTTTTTCAGTTCATATATCCTAGGGCCATTTTGTTGAGAAAATCGATCTTTAAGTTCTGTCCATATCTCATTTGCCTCATCCATAAATGCAAAGCTGGATCTAAGGGGAGGAGATATGGCATTTTGGATCCATGACACCACTATGTCATTGCATCTTTTGTTAGAATTTGGGTGTGACCCTAATTCCTTGTTGAAGTAATTGAAGAATTCTAATTGAAGTGCACGTCATGAAGATTTTCAAGTT
>CAIGRF010000390.1:0-2500 GCA_903798235.1 Fraxinus ornus | reverse complement strand
ATGGCGTCTTCATCAGTGAGTAAATCCTCATCATCATCCTCCTCCTACTTCAATATCCCTGTGGCTGGATTAAGGGCAGCGCGCTTTGGGAACAATAATTGCGTAGGTAAAAAGCCAGGTCAGCATCGATGCTAGTGGTGCACCTCTCGAAGCCATCGCTATAGCAGCTACAAAGATGGATTGGTAATGGGTATACTCTTGAGACCATTCTTGTCCCGAAGACATCGTCTCGTATTGAAAACGAATACTAGTTCACAAATCAGCAGTTATGGAAGAGTTCATTTCAAAGGAAGCGTCGCCCTAAGTGATAACGGGGGGAAGCGGCTTCTTAGGCACAGAAGAAAAAGCAAGCGCGCCTATCGGCTACATTTAGGGGCGGGATCCGCCCAAGAACAACCAGTCTTGTGGTGGTACGGAAGGCACGGACTCCGCGAACGTCCCGCGCCCCCTTTACTAATACCATCCCCAATATGAAAAGTGGCATCATATACAGTATGACCAGCTTCGGAGGATGGCTGTGCTTCCAATTAATTATGTGAATGAACTGCACTCTCGATTCCCTTCCAAAATCTGTCTTTCAGTGCGCCAGCTCATTAGCATCTTCATTACGTTCACGAAGGAGGCATGCTCTAGACATACTTTAATCTGGACGGACGGCCTTTCACCAACGAGACTCGTCGAAAGATTGAATGTCAAACTTTGCGGTGAGAGAGCATATCGAGAAAGACCCAACCCAGGGGGCATTCCTTCTTTGATCGATTGTTCCGGTCGCTTCCCCGGACCTACTTCTTTGTTTTGTAATCCAGCCACTTTACAATCTTCAAAATCGAAAATTTGCTCGTATACAAGAGATCGGCCCCGAAGCAAGTCTAGAAAAAGTTCTCTCACTTGCTAGCTTTCACCAGACCAGCCGCTGGTGCCTCCTGACTTTGAATATTTCTAATGAAACATCTTTCAGAAAGATGGTTTAGCTTGTCATCAATTTGTTATAAACAGAGTCCATTAGTGGACATCATCATGAGAGATAATACAAGATAGCTTTCTTTTCTATAGTCCATTAATGATTTTCAACATAAAGTGAAATGAAGATTTAATCTTCAAGCAAAAACTCAAATAACTGATAAAATATTTAGATCAGACAAAGGAATTGAGTGGAAACATTTATATTGAATGGTGAGACTATACGTACATGCTATATCCATTAAAATGGTCAGATTTAACTTTTGAGTGTATAATTGACAAAAGTAAACGTACAGTCTTCGATCAATAGTCAAACTGCATTCCTGCGATTTTTTATGTCGACAAAGGATGCCCTTGTAATCTGTACAGTTAGATGAGGATTCTTGAGTGCAAATGCATCAAATCTGGAAGAGAAAACTATTTCTTCCATGTTTCTAACAATAAAGTTCAAGGCAGTCTCCTTTAAGGACTGGTTAGAACAAGTATCTGATATCTCTAGAATATCAAGAGCATTGAATGAGTTTAAGGATCCAAGCATTTGATGCTCACAATATTTTTGAAGGAATGGGATTTCATACTTGTCTGCCGCAACTGACAAAGAATAAACGTGTTTTTCCACCTTTTCTTTGGGCAAATGACCATTGTATAGGAACTCCAACAAAGACTCTAGCTCCTCGTAGTTCAGTTCAGGAAGTGTTATTGTGTCATTTGGTGGAGCTTTACATCCATCGGAATCCAGTATGTTTCTGAAAATACTAGATCTTGCTGCCTGTAAAGCATGATATTGCATTCATATGAATAACAAAGACACTGTGTACTCACACTTGGACAGCACGTTGTGCCTTTGGCTCTAGTAGCATTTTCATAACAAAAAATTGAAATTCCGATATAGTATCGATTTCAGTTTCAGCTCAGCACTAGTTACACTTTCAAAAGAACACTGAGAATTGTAACAGAACATGTGCACCATTTTCACTAATTAGGTAGTAGGGAGCCTTGAACTCAAGACCACTATTGTGTTGAACCACCTCATATAAAATAAGCTGTTAGGAATGAGAAACATTTATATATTTAAATTTTTTTCTTCAACATATTTATCATTGTTAATCCTAATTGCTTATATTTTCATTCCAAACGTCCATCATGTGAACGAAGAATTGAGTAGTTTTCTTTTTTCTTTGGTTTTTGGGGGTGGGGAGTGGGATGACTGCTGTTGCTTACATACCAATAATGCTTTGTGTGCAGGTATCGAGGGTCCATCGTTTCCAGGCTTCACTTGAATATCAGTGTGAATTTGATCCCTAAATGCAGCAGCAAATCCATTTAAAAAGCTTATCTTCTCGATTAACTCCTCTTCTAGTTCCTTCATCTCCTTCACCCATTTCAAAGCATTTGAAAATCCCTGAGAACATCATTCACAATATTCACTTGTTAGAAAATTAGGCCCTGTTCTCTTTAGTGTTTTCGGGCTGTTTTCTGTTTTCGATTTTTCAAAACGCTGAAAACTCGTTCTCTTTTTCATTTTCGAAAACGAGTTTTT
>CAIGRF010000389.1:0-10743 GCA_903798235.1 Fraxinus ornus | reverse complement strand
AAACTTTATAGTAGATAGTAGTATCTGTGGGACGATATTGGGACTTAACAAATTCATTTTATTACTTGTCACGATCCGTACACTTGCGGAATCTCACGAACAATTATCATCTAATTTAATAGGTTGAAATTGACAATGTTGTTGCAAGAATAGGGAAAACCATTTCATGTGATAACAAGGTGAAACATGGGGGATCTTACAAACATCTCCTTATTGAGGTACATCCTGAATTCATGTTAAACATTAGGCAACATAATTTACACTGGTGGTAGCCAAGTGATTATTATTGGGCTTCTTACCCTATGTAACCCATCTTTCCATATCAAAGATCCAAATTCTGGAGCTGTTTGCCTAGATTTTGTAGTGAAAGTAATCTTGTAAGATATTTTCTCGAGTCTGCTGTTGAAATTTAGTCTCGCAGGTTCAACCTTCAAAACTGCACCCTTAAGTGGTGAAATTACTGCATGGTAGCTTGAATTTGGAGGACCAACATTGGTGACTGTTCTGCGCAGGATCACAGATGTGACGTTTGCTGTCTCCGGGAACACAACCGAGATGGCAGGGTAGTTCAAATCCCCGGGATTGCGAAGAGAGTGTTGGCAAGTTCTGTTGGAGAATTTCTCAAATACTACTAGTTGGGAGGGTTCCAGACCTTGTGTACACAGGAAGTCAAAATAATCCTGTGCTCCAATGTCATAAATCAAGCCGGGGTCAAGAGCTTTCACTGGATTTACGTGTCCTGCACCATGGTCATATGGTGAGGAAGGTCTGGCTGTTGAGGCATCTATCAGAGAATTTTGGTTGTTGTCATGAATATAAGCTGTTGTCATCAATGCAGATTTAATTGCAGCTGGACTCCAATCTGGATGCTTGGATTTGAGCAGTGCTGCAATGCCACTAACATGTGGGCATGACATGGAAGTTCCAGACAATATATTGAACTTTGTTCTTCGATGGTCTGTAGGTAAACTCGATGGTCCCAAATCTCCAGTCCAAGCGGCAAGAATGTTCACTTGCCACCAAATCAGGCTTCAGAATCTCTAGTGACAGGATATTAGGTCCTCTGGAGGAAAAAGCGGCCACCACTGGAGATGGCCTAATTCCTAGCTTGGTCCCAAGGAATGCTAAAGTTGCAGTAGCATTTCTACTTGTTGTAACATAATGCTTGATCGTTTTTCCTTCGGTTTCACCAACTGCAATCGCCGGGAGAAGATGACAATCTGCTACCAGCTCCTCCCCATTGGCTGCAGTGTTCGACAAAATCATGCCTACTCCTCCAGCATTTTTCACCACCTGTCCCTTTTGAACTCGGGGACTAATTCCACGATCGCATATCACAATTTTTCCTGCTGCAGAACGACCAAGGGTTCCTTCTAAGCACATTGAACTTGGTGTGGGAATGGTTGAGTTACTTCCATGATAGATTAAAGGGTACTGCTTTTTTGTGGAAAGGTTTATTCGGCCTTTGTATAGTGAAGCTCCAGTCAGATATTTCCCTGTCCCGAGCTTAATAGTAGCCGGGAAATCTCTATCCATTGTGCTGGCTCCAACTGTAGTGACCCACGGAGAAACATTCGTGAGGCTAATGGGATCTGGTCCACCATTTCCAGCCGAGCAAGAAACAAAAACTCCCTTCTCCATAGCCCCAAAAGCTGCAATGGATAAACTGTCCCGATGATAAGATGAAACTCCACCACCTAAAGAAATGGACAAAACATTGACTCCATCAGCCACGGCTTGATCAATTGCAGAGAGAATGTCTGAGCTAAAACACCCTCCAACCCAGCAAACTTTATAAGCTGCAATCCTCGCTCCAGTGGCCATCCCTCGGGCTGTACCATAAGCATAACCCAAAAGGTTTGCACCGAGAACTGGAGCACCGGCAACTGTTGCTGCAGTATGAGTGCCGTGGCCGTCTTGATCTCGAGGCGATTTATACTCTTCTTGTTCATTAATTTTGCCTGAAGCTGCCTCATACCCACGGTAAAACACTCTAGCTCCCACTATCTTTCTGTTACAGTGATGTTTAGTGAAACCGCGACCTACATCACACGTGCCTTTCCAGTGAGCAGGAACCTGTCTCATAGAGCTATCATTGAAGCTCGGGCTCTCGGGCCATATCCCGGTATCCAGCACGCCTACAATAACATCATGATCAGATATTTTGTGAGACCAGACATGCATTCCATCTTCCCGCTCGAGCCCAAGGAACTTAGGACTTCTAGTGGTGTGTAACTGGTATACAATCTCGGGGAAGACAGCCACCACACCGTTTTGTTCTTGCAGCATCTCAACTTCTTCTTCACTAAGCTGAGCAGCAACTCCATGAAATGCAGTCTGGTAAGTGTAAAGCATCCTGTCATTATCTGTATCTTCTTCTTTTTCGGGTTTTGATGCTACTGATTTTATCATTGATGAGTACCATTGTTTATGGTCACTGAATTCTTCTGGTTTTGCCCACTTATCTACTTGTATTATGTATGTTTTCTTTGTTGATGGGTTGTTATTGGTACATGAAACTAGGGTGATGAAAAGAAAGGTGGACAAAAGAACACACAATTTTCCTGAAATCCAAACCATTTCTCTAGGCAAAAAGGAAAAAAAAAAAAGGCAAAATTGGGTTGAAGAACTAGAGATTTGAAGTGAAAACAGGAAAATGCAGAGAGACCTTTACTCAGTCATCTTGTGTAGGTTATAAATGTGGTGGTTGCTCCATGAATGCCATTTTGTATTGTGTTTAGTACAATTGAATAGGGAGGGTCATTGAGTACAATTATTTAATGCTTTCTTTTTACTTTGGCTAAATTACTTTAGGGGTTCTCAACCTTTCCTAAGTGTGACAGCAATGTCTCCAACCTTTAGTTTGTGTCATCCCGTGACCCCAACCTCAACATTTTGCACACAGTGTCCAACTTGATGGAGAACATCTAAATAGACGGTAAAAAGCCACACAATAGGCGCGTGATTAATGTTTGAAGGGTCTATTGTCCAAAATTAATCTCCCTCCACTTTCAATACTACTTTTTCATGACTTGTTACTTTAAAACAAGTATTTAAAGTGAAGGGAGATTATCTTTTGACAATTATACTAATCAATCATTTATCAGGTGCCTATCGCGTGACTTCTTACATTCTATTTATATGTTTTTTTGTTGATTGGGACACCGTCTGCACATTATTAAAAGGTTGGGAACACGTGGTGGCACAAACTAAAGGTTGGAGACATAGATGTCACACTTAGAAAAGACTGAAGCTGGAGGAATTTATCCTTTCATTCTTGGACTAGTTTACTTTAATTCCAGCCCACTTTACTACTTAATGCTAAGTTGCTATCTGGTGACACACTGCCACCAAATGCAAAGTAATACTGTAATAGTGAGTGATGTTCAATCGGTGACACATTGAACAATAATTACAGCAAAAGATGCCAAACAAAGCTGTGCTGGGCTCTTCAATGTTTGTGCCCACCCCAATAAAAAAGGTGGTTCAAAGCTGTCAAACGGTAGAAATTATTTAATGTTGATCTCATCCTCAAGTGAAGCCAGCACACTGAGATTCAAGCTTTAGCTTCATTGGTTAGGATGATTCAGATTTTATTCTAGCATAGAGATGTGGGACAACACTCTGAGAAACTCAATAATTTCGGCAAGAGGCTAACCAATTTGGATTCAATTTCTAGGTGCAAGGGGTTGTTTAAAAATACTTAGTCTCTCGTAAGGTTATAAGATCGTGTATAAAGATCAACGTCGGGTCGAAAGACCATTAAGTGGACTGAGGCAAAGTCGTAAGACTATACAATGGGACCGAGGCAAAGTATTTAATTCGATATAATTAAATGATCCTGCTGGTGAGATGGGCTTCCATTCTGTACAAAGCTAGCTGTAACAAATTCCACCAGCTGAAAAAATTGACATAAATGTTTGAGGTTTTTGAGACAGTTCACGTGGTTCCTAACTATTCACAAGATGCCTGCTAAGGAAAAAAAATCTGATAATGTAATTTTAGGGTTTTGTGGTTCTGGGGAAGGAAAGATATTCCAAATAAGCTCCATTTTTGTCTCCCTCCTCTCGTAGCCATGCTATATGTATACTTTCGTTTACATTCTGTGCGTTGACAAATTTGAACACGTTAATTTTAAAAACACTTTTTTCCAATCAATTGTTAGATTTTTGACACATAAGAAGTGTCAATCAAAGTGTACCTCAGTAGGGATGAATAACATTACTCTATTTGAGTGTACAAGTAGGCATTTACTTCTAGGTCATCTATTGGCCATGGTTAGTGTCGTTGATTCCTTAAAAAAGGACGGATTGGTTCAATGATCGGCATATTTTAACTGAATAAATGTGTCTTTAAAATTTCTCTTTATAAACTAATGAGTACTTTGGTTACTATGTTATTCCATTATTGGTCGTGCTTTTCTTGTAAAGTAGCAAAGCAACACGCTTAACTCTTCTAGAACCTTAAATCTCACTAGTTGCTCTTTCACACCACGTCTACTATTGGGATTTACATGCATGTCCCGCATAAGCAGATCGACATCTTAGATAGTTTGTTCCAGCTTAGCAAGTGGACAGAACGAAGTGAAAGAGCAAAGATTTTTTATTTATTTATTTTTTTCTTGGTGAACGAACTCAAAACAAAACAAAATTCATGGTCGAAAGGTGACGAGGTCACATCTTTTTGTAAATCGAAAATAGTAGAAGCCCAATGGCAATTAGTACGTATTGCCATACGTGAATGGACATATTGAAACGAGGGGATGGATGTAATCATGACTTGAGAAAAAGTTTGTTGGGGTAAATGATATCTCTCACCTAATTAACCTAAAGTAATTAATGCAATTATTGGTAGAGCACCAATTTATATAACCATATTTGATAAATTCAATTAAACAAATTATTTGGCATTGTATTTAAGTAAATTTATTATTTCATGTCATATGATTATCACATGAATTGGCGTTTGGCACCAGTGATACTGAGTAACATTACTCATTTAAAAAACAGCACCTTCTCAATCTTTAAGTCTCACTCACTCCTTCTTTTCCATTGAGTTGAAGGTTGTTCAACGCCTACATAACTTGTAATAAATACCAGCATTTAAAGCCATAGAGCAATGGGCTTCGTGTAAGATGGCAAAACCACCTTCCATTTTGGTTGATATTTACAAAAGTGGAAATTACACAAATCCAGGTGTTTAAAGATTAATTTTCAAAAATCAGGTTTAAAGTTTAATTATTCAAAAATTAGGTAATAATTTAATATTTTAATTAATATAATAATATTAATAACCCTAATTTTATCAATTCCTTACTTTCCTCATCCATTCTCCCTCCTTCCCCCTCACTTTCTCCTCCTCCATTCTCCCTCCTTCCCCTCACTTTCTCCTCCTCCCTTCTCTCTCCTTCCCCTCCCCCTTTCTCCATCGTCTCTCTCTGCTGTCCAGCAGCGTCGTGCTCACAGTGCCGCAACGTTGCAGTTCGCGGCAGCGTTAACGTTGCGACGCCGCCGCCGCCGCCGCCGCCGTTGTGGTGATAGTGTTGCGTGGAGTGGAGTGGAGTTGTGGTGATGGTGTTGCGTCGGGGTACGGTGGTGGTGTTGATGCTAGTCATGGTGGTGTTTGACCAGCTGTGGTGCAGATGTGGTGGGTTTAGATTTGGTTGGTGGTGTTGTTGATAGTGTGTGGTTGGATGCGGCGGTGGTGATGGTTTTTTGTATTGTGGTGGTTGTTGTTGTGACGGTTGTGTTGGTACTGGTTGTCGTGAGGTGGTGGTGGTGGTTTTGTGGCAAGGGCGTCGATGGTGGTGGTTATTGTTGGTGGTGTGGTATAGGCGGCATTGGTGGTCGTTTTTGTTATTGACGGTAGTTGTGTTGTGGGTTGTGTGAGATATTGTTTGTGACCAATTATTTGGTTGATTTGTGACCAAGTATTGGTGGTGAATCAGGAGTGGGGGTGTGGTGTTTGATGTATGTGACCAACTATTTAGTTCATCGTGATTAACTATTAAACTGTGACCTTAAAATTCGATAATTTGTGATTAAAAATAATTTGTCACCAGCAAATTTGAAAATGTGTAACCGATAGATAAATTGTGACCTATAATTTTTTTTGATCTGTGATCTTGAAATAATTTGTAACCTGAAAATTTGAAAATATGTAATCGATAGATAAATTGAGACCTATAAATTTTTTTATTTGTGACCTCGAAATAATTTGTGACCAATTAATTTGACAATATGTGACTAATAAATAAATTGTGACTTATAATTATGTACATGTGACCATTAATTGTATAATTGTGAGTTTATTGTATTTAAATAATAAATATTTTTAATTAATTAGCTAAATAACCCGATTTTTTGCATTAATGAAACTTAAAACCTGATCCATGAATTTTTTTCCTTTACAAAATGCTATGTGGATCTCATTCAAAATGACATTTGATTGTCATTTAATTGACATCTAAATAAACAAAATATAATATAACTAGTGCTAAGCATGGATTTAGATTGTAATTAATTGGTAGGTAATCTTAAATTACACTCATCAATTCACTTAATTGCCGGCTAAATTGGCACTTAACACCAATTGTGCTCAAGCATTACCCAACAAAATATGATGCAACACAAACGGTGTTATGCATCGGTCTAGGTGGCATACATGTTGGGAAGTGATTATAATTCAAGGACACATTTTATCTACATATTGTGCATGACTTACAATTATTATTTATTATCCACATATTCTGTAAAACTCGGAACTTATAATCACTTAAATTTTAAATAATCACTTCTTTAACATGCACTCAGATAAACAAAATGTTATGTAGAACAAGTGGTGATAAACAACCTGTAAGGCAATTAATTGATAAATATCGTAAATAGAACATACATATTTCCTATATTTAGCCCCCGTTTGATTCCAATTTTGTGGGTAAAATGTATTATGGATTAGTAATTTTTTGGAGAATATATGATTAAAAAGTAAGGCAAATTTTTTGAAATACGTGTATAACTATTTTGTAGAGAATGTATAATTGGAAATGAGTTTTGAAAATAATTATTCTTGAAAAAATGGGACTCGAACAGATATTTAAAATAATCTATCAAGCCATTTCACTTAAATAACACGTGGACGGATGCTTAGAGCCAACTAGACTTGTAGAATTCCTCAAAACATTTTATTTGGTCATCAAAATTATAGAGTAGGTACGTCATAATTAATCATAAATCCATTGGATATTGCCCAATAACATTGGAAGGAAAGAAATACTTCCTGCAGTAAATAAAAAAATGACAATTGGGGAGGTCGAAGGATACTAGGTATCGGTCAAAGCAAGAACGAACTCAAAAGCAAAGTGCGGAATCTAGGGAGGTAAGGGACATGAAAGCTATGTCAACGAAACGAGCTGTACCCGAGCCCAAAAAAAAGCTCGGGCTCGGCTCGAGCTTTTTTTGGCCCGAGATAACTGCCTGCAAAGGCAGCTATTTTAAAAAAAAAAATTCATTTTAATTTTTTTTTTAAATGTGGGCAGGCTCGCCCGGGCCACGGGTTGGTCGGGCTCGAGCTGACGTCTCAAAATGGGGCCCGACCCTAGGCTCGGGCTTTTTTCGAGCCATCTGAGTCGCCAAATTTTTTTGCCATCCCTAGACATAATCGTAGGACATGCAAGCAACACTTGCCGATGAAACAATTTGTTAAGTGGAAGCGGAAAATTTAACTGAAGTATCTCGTGACAAAATGAAAGTACAACATAAATGACACTAATGAGACCTAGATGAAGAATGTAAAATGAAACACATGCAAGTCAACTTATTGAGTCATTTCATTGGACAGTATCATTAGAGTTGTCAATCGAGCAGGCGCGATCTGTATCGTTTTCTTGATCAATTGGATAATCTTGATTTCATTCAACAATTGTATACTCAACTATAATTATACATTGATTTATATCTCCATGAGAAAGGGAGATGCATTCTCTCCATTTCTGTAAAACATATATTTGATGCACACAAAACATCATGTTTTACATTTCATCTTACTCAGTAGTAGTGCCATAAAGTCCATTCACAAAAAAGAGGTGCAGAAGCCTCGATCAAATTTCAGCATCCGAATCTGTGAGCAGCGCGAAGATGGAGGCCCCCATCGATCTGCAGTGTTAGCATTGTTCTGTAATTGACAGCTTTCTTTTTATCATTCAACTTAAACGAGAAGACACCAAGCAGCATAGCAGCAAATATTTTCATCTGCCAGTAGGCAAACTCTTTTCCTAGACAGATTCTTGGTCCTGCCTGCATACACAATTTACATTCACTACATGAGTATGATGTTCCACTCTTTTAAGTATAGTAATTCAAGAATGCAATTATATTCATGCATGCCTGAAAAATTGAGTGGAAAGAAAATGAATTTCAGAAAATTGTATTGCCTGGAACTTGTTTTATTGGGAATTATCAATTAATTGTGTTTGATTGGTATAATTTTTCACCTGGAAAATAGTGAAATTTTGGATCTTTTGGTATTCGTTTGGCTTTATTTTTCATGAAAATTGTCCATTAAATGGATATAATTTATTACAATTGGAGATAATATTTGTTTTCATTTCCAAAAAAAAAATTGCCTATTAAAGCTTTTCCCACGACTTTTCCTTAAAAACCAAAAAAAAATGTGTAAAACCAAAAAAATGTGGAAAACCAATTCCATAAAAATTAAATCAATCAAACATGCAAAAATNTAAAAAAAAAAAAAAAAAAAAAAAGATTCTGTCCTACATATGAGATAACGTCTTGAAAACAAAATTTAAATAAATGATCGTTTTTCCCAAAGGAAGAGTGTACAAGAAACTAACTTTTTTGTAGGCAAAACCACATTGTGGTATTTTATTATAATAAAAATAACAAAAACCAAGCTTACTTGGAAGGCTGTGAACTTAACAGAGCTTTCTTTCTGGAAGACACCGTTTTCATCTAACCATCTCTGTGGCCGAAACTCCTCTGCATCCTCGCCCCATAAAGATTTCATTCTTCCTATTGCCCATGGTTGGTAAAAATTCAGGTTTCCTTTCTTCACGCTGAATTCATCCGGTAAAGTATCATCTGAAAAACACATCTTCCCATCCTGTTACATAAAATATTTAAATTATCAAACAAGAAAAAGAATGAAAGATAAGTTGTATGAGAAGTATCAAATTTGTAAATGAGATCAAACGTTTATATACATGTCAAGCTGGATTCAAATTATTTATTGTTGGAAAATTGGTTTTAATTAGTTGGTTTAACCAAAGTTTGACCAATTATTTTAATGGGTCCCGTTAGTTGAATAAAAGATTACTTTGGCCAACTATATTCTACTCCATAAGAAGATTAACGTAATGTAGTTATTTTCTCAAAACAAATTTAGGGTGAATGAGAAATTAAGGCAAAAAAATGATCACTTGAAGTTGAAATAAATTGAAATTGGAAAATGACAATCTCACATAGAAAAATTAGAAGAATAGAAACTACTCAAGTTTGTGACTTGGATTTGGGCCCCAAGAGGTACCAATAGCCTTTGAAGGGGAAAAGATCTACATGATAGTAGGTTTAGCCAAAAACCATACGCGCGCCACCATCCGACTTGACATGGTCCCAAAGTTTTTGTACGCGACATGTGACATCTTCTAGAAACTGGCGGTTGACAGTTGAATTGTCTGTCCAAACGGGTTTTGTCTGTTTAAAACACAACTTTTAACTTTTCAACTTTTATATACAGATCCCCATACCCCGAATTCTATTTATTCCAAATCAATTCTGATTTTTCTCTCTTCCAAATTATATTCCTTCCTTCCTACATTGTTTCATATTTTGCATTTCGGTTTCGAATATTATTTTTTTGCATTTTAGTCCTCCAGTTTTAGATGGATAAAAAACGTTAGTAGATTCGACGGGTCTTATAATTTGGAGTGCTATTATTACAAGTCGAGGTCATTGTATCTTGGGAGACAAGTGTCAGAAGATCTTTAGCACTAGTGCGGGGCATTATCGTCTTAAGGAGAAGGAGTCGAACTCTTGCCTCGACCATTATCTTTTTATAAGTCGGTATTCTGCCCAACTATTTATTCATCGCAAAAGATTATTTTCAAAATAAATTATTGCACGGTAAATTCATTATTTTCCAACATTTATTACCTCGGGACTACCGGATAAAGTCTGAGAGTTTCTGTTATGGCTGCATGGAGAAACTGCATTTTGTCCAATGCTTCTTCAATAATACTGTTTGCCATATCATCGACGCTCGCATTCTTTTGAAGTTTGTCACTTCCCTCACTTCTTTTGCAATCTTTTCTTGTATGAATGGATGTTTGCACACCATGTAAAAGAACCAGGAACGAGTGCTTGCTGTTGTATCCTTCCCGGCGATTATAAAACTTAGTATTATGTCTTTCAGGTACTTTGGATCTGTTTCATTCATATCCAGAAATCTTGACAAAATATCTCCTTTATTCAGCTGTCATTAGAAATGCCCAGAAATCTGTTTGTTATGGATTAAGCCCTATTCCAATTATGAGAACAAAATAAACAAAACAAATCAGAAATATGAGAAGCCTATAGATATTTATAGTAGTTTGCCCTCAATGTGAGTGTTACGGCCATATGCCTTACCAGGTTTTCTCTATAATGACCAAAGCTATGCAAAAAAGACCTTACGGCTCTCGTCACACAAAAACAAAGATAGGCTTCACTGTCCAACAAAATCCGTTAG